>BQNB010028369.1:0-26415 GCA_026074375.1 Tanacetum coccineum | reverse complement strand
ATCATTTGATTTTGCAGGAAACTTTAAATCGGCTTTTTCAATTCACGGTAAGTTTTAGTCTCAATTAAACTTTAAGTGAAATCCATTCTTTTCTTAAACAATCACCAGTGTTATCTATCTTTTTTTCTTAGTTATCATCATCTATTTCCCCAATTCACGGTATATTATTAATTTTTATTATGATTATGATTGCTTGATTTCAGAATGATAGTTTTTCTTTTGATTTTGTAGGGTCAGTTCATTCACAACATCAATATTTGTTTGTACATAACACAAGGATTCTTGCCAGTAAAGAGATTTGTGTCATGTGTTCGTCATCATGAGTATCATGTACGTTGTTTCCATTTACCCTTTTAATGTTCTATTGTAATTTTTTGCTTAAAAACTTTGTTACCCATTTAATGTAATCACTACTAAATTTTCTGTGTTGGATAAAATGTCGGTAGAGCTTTTGGTTTCTTTCTTGATAGTCCCTTGTGCTGAAATTTAAATCCCTTTTTGACTCTGTAATGAATTGAGATTTGTTCATTTGCCGACCATGTCTTTATTTAGGATGTTCCTTGATCAATATCGTTTTTATGATGCAGGAAAAGAGGTCACACAATTGGCTGAAAAAAGAAAGAGATTGGACCATAAGTGAATATGTAAGAGATTGGGCCCATTAGTAGACGAGTTTGAAGCAACGGAGTTTAATTAAATAACCATTTAACGGACATATGAATTAGTAAGTGATTTACAGTTTTTACTCGTGCTCTTTTCTTCTCACTACTTGCTGGTAGATATCAAGATTGGTTATTTGTTATTCAATTACTTTTTGCATTTTCGCAGATTGGTATTGTTTCTGATGAAGAGTAGTTTGAGTTACTCGCTATGGCTTTGTCATCCAACATTTCAAATAAAGTTAAACGACCCAGGTGCAGGGTGCTGATGAGGTCAATAACTGATCTTATGCTACTGATATAACAAATATCAAATCTTATAATGGATGTTGTTTCCAGGAAATTTCAGGAAGGTACATCCAAGGTTAGAAGACAGTTCCT
This sequence comes from Tanacetum coccineum, assembly GCA_026074375.1. Taxonomy (NCBI): domain Eukaryota; kingdom Viridiplantae; phylum Streptophyta; class Magnoliopsida; order Asterales; family Asteraceae; genus Tanacetum; species Tanacetum coccineum. The sequence goes on along the minus strand of BQNB010028369.1, from coordinate 25,375 downwards.
TAAAAGACATACTTGTGAGTATATCTTGGTCATTTATATTCATTTACATTCATTTACATTTTACTCATGCAAGTGATCATGTACTCGCCACTTTTTCTGGTTCATCTATCGATTATTTTTCAATATGTTTTTTTTCATGTTTTCAGGTTAAACTAAAGGATTTGATGTTTACTCCATGACAAACCCACATGATCATCAAGTTTAACAGTATTCATCTTGCGCGATTAATATTCCTGTAAAATAATGCAGTTTTATCAAACTATTTTATATATGAATGAAATTTTTTTCAATTTTTTTAGTTTATGAATGAATACAAATCGTATTAACTAATTAGAACTTATCCATCTTTTATTTTTTAAATTTCATTCAAAATCTTTATCAAAAAAAGAGTATAAATGACCTTTTTCAATCTTATTCAGGAACCTTGTGTATGATTTAAAAATCCTAATCCCTAAAACTTCTTGTAGGATCCCCCAATTAGTTAGGGTTAACAGTTTTCATCCAGTGCTTCCTGTGTATAAATACATCTCTCATTTTCATTCATTTTCACCATTCTCCATATTCTAAATAACATTCATTAGCATAACATACTATGGCTAGCCCTAACTCTATTGTTTTGGTCAAAGATCTTACTGCCAGGAAAGAAACACAGACTATCTGTGTTAAGGTTGACAGACTTTGGAAACAAAATGTGTATGGAAAGCCACTTGGGATCGAGAACATGGAGTGCATCTTGATTGATAAAGAGGTATGTTTTGAACATCATTGATTTACCAGAAATTACAATATACATTTAGTTAATTGTTATTTATGTTCTGTTTATTTGTTCTATACAGGGCTCTCGAATTCATGCTTCTGTTAAGAGCCAGTTTCTGAATATATTTGAGAGACTGCTTTCTGAAGGTAGTGTTGTGTACCTTTCCACTTTTGGTATTGCAGAATATCAAGGGAAAACAAAATACACGGATCATCGGTACAAGATTAACTTTTACCGCAACACTGTGGTAAAACAATGCACTACCTTTGAACATAAACATAATATTCCTCTACTATCATTAATGTATGTTAAAACATCTTTTTAGTTAATAAAATGGTGACATTTTGTATACTTTATGCAGACGTTATAGGGTACCTTACTGGATGCGGTGATCTGGAGTTGATGGAAATTAATGGAAAACCAGGTCAAAAATTGCAATGTCAGATTCAGGATCTCAAGTATGTATCATTTAATCTATATATTTTCTATATATACCTTTGATAACAAATAGTATTAAATTTTCTGGCACCGTTATTTTCTACAGATCTAATGAATTGCAATGTACTTTCTGGGGAGATTACGCCAAACAAATCAATGATTATGTTTGTAATGAATCAAGCTCTTCCAAGACAAAAATTGTCATAGTTGTCCAGTATGGACGATATAAGATTTGGAGAGGTAATATTTATTTTAAACTTTGTAATTGCTTTATAAAACGCAATGATAACTTTGGTATTTAAATGTTCTATTTTTGTAATCGATATGACAGAAAAGAAAAGTATTCAAAATGGATACTTTGGAACGAGGCTATTCATCAATTCTGGATTACCTGAAATCAAGGATTTCCATCACAAGTATGTATCATAATTGACATTCACGCTATGTTAGTTTATTTAGGTGTAAGTTGTGATTGTTATTAATCTTATATGTGCAACTTTTATTCAGGCTTATGCTTGAGAATGCTGAAACCAAGACGGCATCAAAGATCTCTCTATCGAAAGGAACCTTCAATTCAACTCATGACGAATTCTTGAACCGGTTTCCTATTAGAAGCATTGAAGAGATTCGTGAAGTAGATGAGGTACAGCTTTTATTTGTTATATTACATATGATTTGCTTCAACAGATTTTTATTGAACTAATAAGTTTATTGGTTTTTTTCTAAGCCTGGATATGCTGTCATTCTGGCCTCCATCTTGTGCCTTGAGACGGAAAACTCATGGTTTTACATGAGCTGTCGCAAATGTAATAAGAAGGTGGTAACTAGGAGTGAGGTGGTTGATCTAGATGCTGCTGAAGGTGATGAGGTTCCTGTTGCAAAATCGGATGAGATGTGGTGCAAAACCTGCAAAACAAACCCACAGTTTGTTATCCCCAGGTATTGTAGTTTTTATATAAACAAACATCAATGTTCATATTCCTTTTTTTAACAATCATTTAGTAATCTTTAAATTCATTATTGCAGGTTCAAGGTTCAAGTTAGGGTAATTGACGGAAGTGGTAGCACTTCGTTCATCATGTTTGACAGAGAGGTCTCCAAACTTATAAACAAAACTGCAAGAGAGTTGGTTGAGGTCCAAGAACAGGTTCAACATTACTTATATGTATAAGTTATTAGCTACAATTTCTTTTGAAGAGTTATCTTACATTTTTTGTCTTTCCAGGCTGGTGACGTGGATGCTTTCCCACAGGCTTTGGAAAAGATTGTGGGCAGGAAGTTTGCGTTTAAGGTTGAGGTCGCTGATTACAATATAGAAAGAGAATGGTATGTTTATACCATAGTTAAGATGACTGACGACAAGCACGTCATTGGTGAACTTCTTAAAAAAGTTCTTCACTCCGAGGTATTATATCTTATATAAAATATAAAAAGTATTTTAAATTGTTTTACCTTTTTAAACTGCGAAAGTAAGATTTGTACTTTTATTCTATAGGAGTCTTTGAATGAACAACCTGGTAGCGTGAATGGTGACTCTTCCGTTGGTTTTGGCGGTGTGAAGGTATACTAATTTTAAACAATATGTATTACTTAATACACTTTGGCATTTATTATTTTAATCAGGCTTAATTGAGTAATTTTTTCAGTTTGGTTTCCTAAATTTGGTTTTAGGATGCTTTCTCTGTGACTGGGGAGAACAATACACCATCTACAGTAGAGAAAGACAGTGCTACCAGCCCCGACAAAAGGAAACTGGAGGTTATTCCCAAGCCAGACTTTGAGGATTCTGAAGACACGCCAAACAAGAAGCCTAAATTTGATTTGGTTAAAGACATCAAGATTGAGAAGCCATGAAATTGCCGTGATTGGAACGTGGATTTAAGTTGTCCATGAGAAACTTTTTAAACTTTTGTTGGTTTGGTTATAGTGTGTTTTCCACACTGGTACAATTCGTTTAGTTTGGTTATAGTGTGTTTTCCACACTGGTACAATTTGCTTGGTTTTGTTATAGTGTGGTTATCCACACTGGTACAATTTGGTTTGATTTGTGTGTTTTCCACACTGCTACAATTTGTTTGCTTATTGAAACAGTTTTTGTGTTTCACATTGGTACAATATGTTTGGTTATTTTGTTTGACATTTGTATTATGAATTAGTTTGCAGGCATGTTTCCTTTCTTTTCTTTTTTCTTACCAGGTATGTACACAAAAGCTACAATGAATGGATGAGAAGACATATCAAGTTGAAGACGCTTAATAGAATGAAGAAAACTTTAAGACACTTGAGAAGAATGAAGAAGGAATAAAGACACATACACTGAAATGCTGACAAGACGCATATCTTGAAGACATTTGAAGAATGGATGAAGACACATCAACAACATACATATCTTGAATATAGTTCAAGAACAATGAAGACTGGATGAAGACACATTTAGACAACATTTAAGTTTAACAGGAAACTTATAGAAAATGTTGTTTTCATATAATTTAGTTTCCTCAATATTGTGTAAAAAGTTATAATGTATTTCATATAACTATTATAATGAAAGTTATACTGAAAATTATCAATAACACACTTTATTATATTACCCAATGCCAAAATGAATCTTTTATAGTTTGGTTTCAATGTTTATCAAACTTCTTTAACAATAAACTTATAGCATTTGTGCATCAATAGTTCATCCCATCTAATCTTTGTTAGTACAAAAAATATATATGCTAAATTTGTTTATTTGAGTACATCTAACTTATCCTACAATCAAAATGAACAATAAGATCTTTTAATTATATATACTTGAAGGAAATAAACTTATTTATGTTAAACTGTAAATTGTTCATAAGTACAACAATATATAAGTATTTTTTTTCGACAAATTTATGGAAAATACGACAATTTAAGGAAAATTACCGTATTTTTAAGGGATACAACCATAAATTCCTCATATTCTTAACAAATTTGATACAAATCCTAATTAAATACCCTGCTTTCTTATTTCATTATCTTCATTCATTCACCACATTTTCATTCTCAATAAACACTACAAACTTTTACAATGACTTGCCCTAATGGTATTGTTTTTGTGAAGGACTTGACTGCAACCAACGTAAAACATAACATATGTGTAAAGATTGACAGGATACAATGTGCTTTTCATAATAATGTTTTACAATCAAATGATTATTTGCATTTAGTAGTGAAATAGTTTAACAATAAAAATAGTTTCTATAAGAATTATGCATATACATGAATAAGTCTACCATTCATAATAAGTTCATAAAATCATTATCTAATGAAATAGTATGAATAATAAAAGCTTTCAGTTATTTTAAAGCTTATGTACATTAAAATCTATTTGTGTGTTTAAAATAATAAAAAGTAGTGAATAGTATATTTTATAAAATGTTCGCGGAAAACTAAATTCAAACTCTAAATTCTAAAAACATATTCAAATATTTCAAAATTTTGATTGATTTCAAAAATGGATAAATATCTACTTAGAAATAAGCCTTGCCATTTAAATATGTGTAAAACAATCTGATTATTCATTACCTTTTAATTCTACCCTAATAATGTACGAGCCATTAGAAGGTATCTGAACCTCAATTTTTATCATTCATCTATTCATACGCTTACACTTCGCATGGATCCAAACAAAAAATTGATAAGAGATAAGCGTATAGATATATTAGATCCTAAAGATTGATAACGATTGATGGGATCATCTTCTTCAATCTCCTCAATCCGTTTCAAACATAGGATGCAATGTATCATAAACAACATTCAGTTAAGACGTTAAAAATTTTCTTTTTTAGCACAAGAATTCAACAAAATAACTTTCTACGATTGGTGATTATGTCCTTCATTATATTTTATTTAATATTTAGCAACTCATGTACTGTAAACATATTATTTGTTCCATAATTCAAAAAAATTTAACACACTTTTTCTGATAAGGTACAAATGTACAAAGAACACAAGCCAGAAGAAGTGAGAGAATGGAACCATAAAAAAAAAAAACGCCCCTGCCCAGGTTTTACGAATATACTGTTAGTAGTTGTATACAATTTATCTAATTTTTTCTGTCCTTTCGTTTGTATATTAACCTCATCATCATCTTTTAGATAATCATCAAACTATGTTACTTGGCCAAGTTCAAAGTCATTTCATGCCCGTCTGTTACACACCAACATAATCAAGCATTAAAATTCCCTTGAGTTTTTCAAGCACTCCATTATCGAATATTACAAATGGTATGTTTATACATAACAGACTTTGTTTTTTAATTTACAATATATTGAAATTTATTTTGAAATTGCAGTTCATACGAATAGAATTTGCGTTAATCCGGGCAATAGCCAATCAAGGGTTCAAAACTCATCTTTTGTAACACCTAGCCATCATACAACACCAACACATTTCCAAGATGCAAGTTTTCCATTATCTGATATTACAAATTGTAAGTGTTTATATAATTTATTTAACTCAATTCAAACTTCATTAGTTACATGGTTAGTTATCTTATCTTGATTACTTTGTACAGCCCACAGTATTCAACTCCAAGAAGCAGACATTGAGTTGTGTTAATTCATTTTACAAAAAATAAAGATCAATTTTTAACCAAAACACCAATGCGGAAATGCTTCATCACTATCATAAAAAGTTGTAGACAATCCGAATGAAAGTTCAAATTGCAAGTAAACGTGTACTGTGTAAAGCCAAGAGGAAAATCAAGAGCTAGAAATGTAAATCCATCTGAGGTTCATACTATTGATTTCCAAAACAACGGTTCTGTAAACCGGCTACCAGAAATCCAAAAGTATGTTGGTCTGTCAAAAGGTAAATAATATATTCAATTACTTATCAATATACTAACTCTAAAATATGACTATTTATGTGTAAATAATAGCTCATAATGTTATGATCACAGATTACATTGACTTTGCAAAAATGTCTTACACGTGTTCTATGTGCCATGCGAAACTTTGGGCTGAGGAAGCACGTGTTGGGCAAATAACAAAAATATCAAAAAAACAGAAACCTCAATAAAAAATAAAATTCAAAAAAAAAACAAACTAAAAAACAAAAAATAAAAAAATAAATACCATAAAAAATAAAAAAAAAAAAAGATAATAATAAATAAGAAAACAACAAAAAACACAACACAATAAAAAAAAATATTGATTCGTCCCAAATATTCAAAACAAACACTACACACACCCTCCACACAAACACTCAACAATCCCAACACCTGACACACCCCTCAACCACACACAAATCAAACCAACCCACATACCACTTAGGCTCTTAACACTCCACACCCCACAACACACCACCAACACACCCAACATCAAACAACGCAATCCACACCACACACCCACCCCCAACACCGCCCTCCCCAATTCCGCCACACTCTACACCACCCCACCACCCAAAATAATATAAAATTAAAAAAAATCAAACAATCCTATTTAAAATGATCAGCTTACTCACTATGTTGCAAACGTGGAAAAGGTTATGTTGCCACATCCTTCCTCATTCGCCACAATGTTAATGAGTTGCTTACAAATAAACCATGTGCATGTCGAATTTCATTTGAGAACATAAGATCATTAAATATATGTTTGCATTCACATCAATGGGAGGTCGTATGGACAAAAATTTAAAATAGTCAAGGTCGTGGTCCTTTTGTCTATAGGTTAAATGGCCAAAATCATCATTTGATTGGAACTCTTCTGCCTGAAGAAGGAAAACCTCCTAAGTTTTGTCAACTTTACATAGTTTGTCACGGAAACTGAAGTGACAAATAGAAACGATGCTGTGAGATATTGTCAATAAGTATATTCCTTTAAGAGTTATATGGTAATGTTCCTCCCGTGTTTGTATTATATTACATGTTTATTATTATAGGTCTGGTGAATCAAGAGCGGAAACTAAATTGAATGCTATTATTCCTGAGATTATATCAGAGGTGAAGGAAGTATTGGATCTTCTTAATCCCTTGGTTAAGAGTTTTAGGGTTGCTAGGGATCGATACAATGGTCAATCAGGCAGAAGATTGAAGGCTAACTGAAGCTGATAGGTAAAAGAGTAAATTTTCATTCCTTTCTTCTGTTATTTTTTAATGGGGGGTTTGGGGTGGGGTTTTGGGGTATATTTATTTTATCTTATTATCTATAGACTTATTTTTTTATTATTTTTAAAGCGGTGGGGCAATATAGCATGCCTTACTATGTCTGAAGTAGCCTGGCGTATCGTAGGAGATGAATAGATTCTTGAGAACGACCGAGATATCGTTTTTACAAATCGTGATGAAGGTGGCTTTCAAAGAATTAATATTTTTCACCTTCGTTTCCTTGCTCTCCAATACAATGATCATGCCAAGAGGCTTAAAGTAAGGTTAAGGCTAAATTCTTCATAGGGTGTTGATCCAAAAAAAGTCAATACCGTCATGACCACGCTTTCGATGAGGGAATATTTTGCATACACTATAATGGATCGAGAAAGTACAAGATTTGAATTCTATTAGGCTATCAGAAGAAGAAAAGAAGAGAAGGGAAAGAGATAGAAGAAAGGTAGGGGGGGGGGGGAAAAGAGGGAAAAGAAGAAAGAAATGAAAGGAGGGGAAAGAAGAAAGGGAGAGAGGAAGAAACATCCCCCAGAAAAGAAATGAGTAGGAAGAGAGGTAGAAAGGGGGAGAAAATTTGTTAAAGATGGAAGAGAAGAAGGAGAAAAACTAGAGAGAAAAGGAAAAAGAATGAAGGAAAGAAAGAAAAGAAATAGGAGGAAGAAAGAAAGAAAGGGAAAGGAAGAAAGAGGAAGAGAAAAAAAGAAAAGAAGAGAAGGGAAGAAGAAGAAAAATGAAGAATAGAAGAAGGAAAAAAGAAAGTGAAAAGAGAGTTGAAAGAAAATAGGCCAACTAATTTCTTGTGGATGTGTTATACATGATGGACGACAGAAAGGTTTATTTTGTTTAGAAACAATCAGAAACCAACTTAGATGCGATACATACAGTATACCTAAGGACTGAGTAGACGAAGGTGTGTCGACTCATCTTCACTGGAAAGCGTATTTATGTACCCATATATCATTTACTGGGGTTGCCGTGATTGATGCAAAAACTATTTAGATGCCATGGCTTTATGTAAATATTTTGGATACCCGGATTTGTTTATAACGTTTACATGTAATCCTAAATGGCCAGAGATTGCACGTGAAGTTGACCCAGAAGGTGTTCGTCCCGAAGACCGACCGGATTTGATATCTAGGGTATTTAAACAGAAGCTAGATCATTTTATGAAGAACGTCAGAGACACTAGGTTATTTGGGCGACTTCAAGCACGTAATATCATTTTTATATTTAATTAAGATACTATGTATGAATTTTAATATATTACTAATAGAAAATATTTATGTTTAATATTTCAGTTGTTTACACGGTTGAGTTTCAAAAGCGCGGCCCTTCCTCATGCTCACATTTGTCTTTTTTTTTCCTTCACTTGCTGTTGACAAAACTTCCGACGTCAGCTGATGATTGACAATTTCATATCAGCTGAAATTCCTGATATTGATGAGGATCCAGAACTTTATGTTCTTGTGCGTGAACACATGTTGCATGGCCCGTGTGGAATTGAACATTGAGCTCAACCGTGCCTTGGTTGTGTATACAGTTTCTACAACTTTCCAAAAAAATATTTGTGACAAACAAACTTTAGATGACGACGGATATCCAAGGTACAGGCGACGCAACAACGGACGAACAATTGAAAAAAACAAAGTGCAACTTGATAATGGATATGTTGTTCCTTATAGCTACTTGTTAAAAAAATATCAAGCACACATAAATGTGGAGTGGTGCAATCAGTCGGGTGCTGTGAAGTATCTTTTCAAATATATAAACAAGGGCCCTGATCGTATTTCTGCAGGCATATATGTTAATGACGGAAGCAATGGTGATGATGTAGTTGATAAAAATGTTGATGAGGTTAAGGCGTATTTAGATTGTAGATATGTATCTGCATGTGAGGCTGCGTGGAGAATTTGCATTGGATATTTACATACGGACACCATCGGTTGAAAGCTTTATTTTCATATGCTCACTGGCCCAACAACAAAGTTGTGTATCAAGATGCTGCCAATCTTGATGACGTTCTTCAGAAACCGTCTGTAGGTGCTTCGATGTTCACGGCTTGGATGGAAATCAACAAGACTGACACAAAGGCAAGAGAGCTTACTTACGCTGATTTTCCAACAAAGTATGTATTCAAACAAGACGAACGCAAATGGTATCCGCGGAAGCAACGCTTTGCTATTGGAAGAATACACTATGTACCAGAAAGAATCGGCGAATGTTATTATCTTAGGATGCTACTAAACCACGTGAAGGGGGCAACTGGATGGAAATCTTTTAAAGAATGGGATAATGTGACCTATAAAACTTTCAAAGAGGCTTGCATGGCACGTGGTCTACTTGACAATGACAATGAGTACATTAGAGGAATCAAAGATGCAATTGCTTGGGGGTCAGCTCACCGTGTACGTAAAATGTTTGTTATGCTACTTCTTTTCAACAGCTTGTCAGATCCGGTAAATGTTTGGGAAACAACATGGCAGTATCTTGCAGAAGATGTGGAGCTGAGACAACGGCGAATATACAAGAATCCAGGTATTTAGTTAGTTTTTATAATAAATAATATTAAATTGTTAAACCAGCAACAATATAACGAAAAGATTAGAACATCCCGTGTATAAATTAGATTGGCAATGTTAAACTACTTTGGAATTGTGTGGGATATGTGCAAACACCCTTTTACTATCGATAACAGCAAGTCCAAACAAAAGTTTATTAAGCATGTCCAAAAACATGTTATTCCATGAAGACAAAATTTTTACTTTTTAAGTACGTAAATATGTTTTTTTAGCATTTGTGTTTTGTTCCATTATAGTTACTAACAATGTTACATACGTTTTGCAGGTTTGGTTCTAACTGATGAGCAAAAGAAAAACTTTTGTTTGTTTCAGATTGAATTACTTTTGAGGAGTAACAACAGCAGCTTACGTATGTTTGAGGGTATGCCTTTTCCAGATGATGCAGCAATTCTATCTTCTAATAATAGGCTCATACATGACGAACTAGCATACAACACGGATGAGTTAAAAGAAGAACATGTTCGACTCAAAGCGTCTATGACTGATGAGCAAAAGAAAGTGTACGAGACTATTATGTCATCAGCTTATAGTGGGTCTGGTCGTACGTTTTTTCTTTACGGTTACGGTGGTACGGGTAAAACCTTCATTTGGAAGACATTGGCGGCTGCCATACGGTCTAGAGGTGACATTGTTTTAAACGTCGCATCAAGTGGCATTGCTTCTCTTCTTATGAGTGGTGGCAGAACCGCTCATTCCAGGTTTGTTATCCCAATCAATTGCAACGAGTCATCCGTATGTTCTATTTCTCCAAATAGTGACCTTGGCGCTTTACTAAGACAAACAAAGTTGATTATATGGGACGAAGCCCCAATGACACATAGGCATGCTTTTGAGGCGTTGGACAGGACTTTGAGAGACGTATTGCGTTTGAACAATCCCGCTAATTCAGAATTACAGTTTGGTGGAATGACTGTAGTATTTGGTGGTGACTTTAGACAGATATTGCCTGTTATACCAAAAGGTTCAAGACAGGACGTCGTAAATGCCTCAATCAACCGATCATATATATTTGATAATTGTACTGTCCTTAAGTTGACCACTAACATGAGGCTTAAATCAGGTGGTACGCCTGAAGAAGTGTTAGAAACAAAGGAGTTTGCTGAATGGATACTTAAGGTGGGAAACGGAACATTATCTGAACCTAATGACGGTGAGGCAATAGTTGACATACCTGAAGAGATTTGTATCAAAGAGGCAGCTGATCCTATTCAGGCGATTGTTGATTTTACTTTTCCTGATCTCATGAATAATTTGGATACACCTGGCTATTTTCAAGGAAAAGCTGTTCTTGCACCAACTAACGAAGTAGTTGATACTATTAATGATAAGTTGCTTGAAAATATGCCCGGTGACACGGTTGAGTAGTTTAGCTCCGACTCTTTATGCAATTCTGAACCTACTTCTGCTATTAGCCAGGTTGTTTTTAGTCCCGAAAATCTTAACGGTATGAATTTTTCTGGTGTCCCCAACCACAAACTGGTTTTGAAGGTCGGTACACCTATAATGTTGTTACGGAATATTGATCCTTCTAATGGTTTGTGCAACGGTAAAAGATTGCAGGTTCTAAAGATGGCACCAACTGTTATCCAAGCTAGAATTATTGGTTCAGAGCATCACACACACTACTGTTGGGTTGAGCCCGACTCCCAACCACTATCACTCACCCAACTCATCTACCGATACACCACTAATCCACTCAAACATTCACCGTGGGGATTAGGACTTGTTATGTTTATTATATGATCATTTCTGTTTTAATAGAGATGTTGTAGTGTGCGAAAGGACCTAAGGGTTAACATGATTCCAAGAATACGCCTCACACCTTCAGACAAGCTATCCTGCTAGATGTTTAGATAGCATTTCCATTTCTGTTTCTTGCAATGACCATTATAAACCAAGGTCATCCATTCACTAGTTGGCTTTACCTAACCGACGTCCGGTTTTTTCAGCCATGGCAGTTGTACGTTTGCAACTTTCACGTGTCACTCAAAAAAGGAATTAAGGTCTTATATGACTACGAGGAATAATCGCACAAGATAACAAATGTGGTGTACAAGGAAGTTCTTCAAGATCTTTAGTTTTCATTTAAGTAATTAACTTTTAAGGTTACACGTTAGATTTGTTATGACAGTGTTTGTTTATTCCAATATGTTTATATGTTGGTTTATAAAAAACCTTGGATTTTATTTATAAGTGTGGTTATTTTTTACAAGTTTGGTTTTTTTTCTTTCTCATATGCAGTATTTTAATATAGAACAGAAACAATAATTAACCATAATTAGCCATTGAAATAATAAATTATTTCAAAATTCTTGATGACCAATATAAGTCTAAAGTTAATTTGATGCCAAACTAAACTCACAAACCCATAAAACTTGTGATATCTAAGTTAAAGCATTACCATCCAAACATTCTTTTTACAGTGATTTTCGCCTAACTCACCGCTCACGTGAGTTTAGCGGCATTTTATCACGTAAATCAGAGGGTGTTTGAGTATGTGGTTTAATTCATAGGAACAAACAATGTATCGTTTGTAACATCACAACTGACTCAAAATGTCCCTCATGCTCTCTCACACTGTGTAATGTTGTTGGATAGTGTCGATATCAAGCCCCTTCAACTTTGCAACTGACTCAACATGTCCTTTGAGTGTAAGCACCTCATACTTATAAGTACATGTTTTCTATTAGTTAGTTAATGTAATTAATGTAAGTTTTAAAAAACGTGACACTTAATAGTCCATTAAAAGAGGAACATTTTTTACTAATTAGGAGGGAAAATCAAATATTTTGAAATTTCATTTGTATTTTAAAATGTAATCAAATTAACTATTTGATTCAATCAGATTATAGTCATTCAAAAATCCAAATTTTAAATTGCATAACAATTTTTCTAATATAAATCCCTACCATTATTTTATAAATCATAACAAATCAAAAATCTTCATCCTCATAATCCTCAAAAACACGAAATGCCTGTTGTTTTATCTACTTCACAAAAAGATCGCAGGATTAGGGCTTTCAAGTAAGTTTTACTAATCTCTTTACAAGTATTATGAATATCATTTAATCTGTTTTTGGTCAAAAACATATGACGTTTTCCATTCAATATTTTTTTGTCAGCATTCGATTGACTGCTCCTCCTACAATCGACATACGCGTTCATCATGGAGGGAGAATTCTAACGACAAATAAACTTTACAACTATTGGGGTGGTGAGGAGCATATGATATGCAATGTTAAAACACGTCATGTAAAAATCAATATCATTAAATTTTTAGTAAGGAAACACCTTAGTCAATACAAGGATGTTATAGCTTACTATTTCCGAGTTCCAACAGTGGAGATGTTTGAACCTTGGAGTCTTCAAAAGATAGAAAATGATATTCGTCTCCCTTATTTTCTTGAAGATATTCAAATTGGACATGCTTTGGATATTTATTTGGTCCATAGCCGTTATCCGATACTTATCGATCCAAACACTCAAAGATGGTTACGTAGAAATTGGGAAAAAAGTGGATTTATTAGCGGACATATAGAAGCAAAACGTCGCAAGTGTAAGACCGCAAAAGCCATCAAAGAAGAGTAACTCAAAAATAAAGTGTAGTATCTTCTTCTTCTTTTTTACGGTGTCTTTGTTTACTCTTTTATTTAAGTACTTTCATGTTTTGTATGTCAAGTTTATTGAATAAAAGTTTTGTGTCTTTTGTTTTACCTAATTTAACAATTGCCCATCACTTTTGTTACTTTTGTATTGCACGTTAAATACCTCTCATAATAGTATCCATTTATTGTTCCCCTAAGCAAAAAATGTATATACGACTCACACATAACTTGAATGTATTATGTTTGTGCAATATTCAGGTATGGTGTTAAATGTATTTATTATGTTTGTGCAATATTCAGGTATGGTAATCTACTGTTGTGTAATATGAAGGTTAAATTATCTTGTGAGATATTTAGGTATCAAACACTTTATCAATTAAGTTGCCATATAAGTGTGAAACACTTTTAAGTCAACTGGCAAACAACTTCATAAACCATTTATACATAAATCATGAAGCCGCATAAATAACACGTTCAATATGTATTTTAATTTTTATCAATTATGTTTTAGTGTAAAAAAATATCACTTAGATAAAAATATCTCTTAAATAACTATGTATTTTTATTTTTCTATCAATTATGTTTTAGTATATAAAAATATCGCTTAGATAAAAACACAACTTTTATCAAAATAAATTTATTATCAATTACAAAAAATCTTATATAAAACATATTTTTTTTCGTATAAAAGTTATGGGTGAGCTGAAAAACCGAAAAATCTAAACCAAAAAAAAAATGGAACCAAAAATAACCTACCGAAATTAAAACAATGGTTCTTTTTTTTGTTTTTCAAAAATAAAAAGCTTCGGTTTGTTTACTATTCATACATCTAAATTTAATTTTTTATATTATACAATTCCAGTTGATGATAGGATGCATCACATATGCCTATTGTCGGGTCATTCATAACATTTTGGTGAAAGGAGTGATACTATCTATAAGAGATTTAAATCGACTCTTGATAAGCTTCTTTGTACATGTCATAAATCGATCAATTATATAAACTTTGTCAACGGTTTCGCAAGACCCTGTGAATTAAATGCCATTTTTTATGTTTTTATTATATTATTTACTATTTTCCAAACGGATATGTTCTCAAATTTATATACCATACAAAAATCCAATATCTTCTATAGCATTGTAATAATGTATATATCCTAATTTATTATTAACATTCTCTATTCACATGGATAAATATTAATTTATTTACGTAATATCACAAATCAATCTTTTATACAAATATTGTCACTGTTTGTTAAGGCCCCGTGAATTTCACGGGTCAATAAACTAGTAAAAAGATATCCATCACTTTAGTCGGGTCGGGTTGGTCACGTTCGGGTCGGGTCAAGGTCGAGTCAAGCATACCCGAAACCGACCCCATTTGAATTCGGGTCAACTCGGGTCGGGTCCGTATGTGTTCGGGTCAACTCGGGTCGTATCCGGTCGGGTTTGGGTCAACCCGAATATGAGTAAAACGTAATAAAATTGATTTTTTTTATCATCGTTTATCTAGAAAATTTATAAAATTTATTTTAGAAAGATATTTTTTTGGGTCAATCGGGTCGACCCGAAACCGAGTTACCAAAAATTTGAACCCGATACCCGACCCTATTTAGTATTCGGGTTACTCGGGTTGACCTGTATATTTTTTTTTACCAGCGTAACCCGACCCGAATAGGCTTAATCGGGGTCAGGTCCGAATAGGCTTAACCCGACACGAGTAACCTGACTCAAAAAAGATGATGGTGAAATTATTGTATTAGAATCGCTCTTTATTTGTAGTTTTTCGAAAGAAGAAATTTTTTTTGTGATTATTTTTTATTTCATTTCTCTTGTGTTATCAAACAATGGAATTCAACACATTTCTCATTCAATTCCATTTCTCTGAATTCTATTCTCTACTTCATTTCTAATCTCTGAAATTCTCTCTACCAAACGTGCCCTAAGTGAACAAGTTGAAGAGCTTAGGTTGGAGTGTAGACGGGGTAGGTGCTTGAGCCAATGGGAGACTCAGGTTAGGCCACAGATACCAGAGGGTTTACGATTTAGAGAAGAACCTCTAGTTTCAGTACCGCGTGCAGATGATCCGTATGTAATGGTTAGAGAAACTGCCTTGGCTGCCGAAGATAAATATTCCGGACATATATTATTTACGGTGGACTATCTACATCAGCTTTCCCACAATTGGGAACATGTAAAATAATTTAATTCATTGGTAAGCGTTAGCAAAACACGCCAATGCTCCCAGGATTATCTGAGTATGGTTTCACTAGGGCATGAACAAATGGATTTTAATGAATTGTATAATCCTTTGCTTTCCGATAAGTGTGTTATATTGGTTATTGGTTCTATGTCCATTCTATATTTACGTTCTTGTTTCTCATTTATGAAGTAATCAAGATTACTGAAAATCATTGAGACTATCTCTTGAGTTTTCTGGTACGGCTTATTAACCACATCTGATTATTTCTATGACGGGGGCCCAGTGGTTATCTTCTTTAACAATTTGAAGGGAAACAAATTATATATTGCTACAATGTGTCCAGTCATCTATGTGACATAAACCATTCTAGACATTGGCCTTATTAGTTTCCTTATTTCAGGGACTACTTAAACTATATCAAGAGGATTATCCACATTTGCTTAACCTTACTTGCGTCTTATAGTCTAAGGATTATGTTAAAATGAAATCACGTTCAAGATTCACTTGATTGACGTCGATCCATTAAAGTGATATTTTGTGGGGGGGAAATCCATTATTCATCTTATGGAATGATCATGTGAGTTTTGGTAGAATATCATCATATCTCCTTTATCACACTATCATCAGAATTGTGTTAGTTTAACATTTTTTCCTTATTGTTAATCTGACAATACGGTTTTAATTTTGAATAATACTTTTATGTTCATGAATTAATCATGCAATATATGAAACAATTTATTAATATAAAAATAAAAAAAAACCATGTATCTTATATAAAATAAATTGTTTTACATCCCTTATCCAAATACTAAAATAACACAGATCTACATAAAAATATTCTAGCAGGACGAACCTCATGCCCCTGCATGTTGAGTAAGATTCTATTTGATAAAGCCTTTTGTAAACTGGATCAGCTAGATGGTTATCTGTGTGAATATTAAGTATCTTATTTCGCAGATCAACACACCTCAATCGAAACATAATGATATCGTCTTTGATAGTGTCTGGCGCACTTTCTGACTAACTGTTCATTAGATTTATTAATAAAATGAAGTGAGCTGAATTTGTCGCATGTAAATATTTAAAGGTTCATTTATCGTTTGGTATATTCCCAAGCCTGAGATATATTTACCGAATCCAATAACAGCGTCCATGACAGATTTGAAGCATCTATGTATTCAGATTCTGTTGCAGTAATTGCAGTAGGTTCTTTGCTTGTTGCTATTCCATTTCCAATGCAATACATTCAAAACGAATAACATATACTGTCTGAGACTCGTGTCATTCTATCAGTCTCGAATCCAGCATGCATAGCTTCAACTCTAAGTTATGTGCTAGGTTTTCCACCATAAACCAAGAAATATCTTCTAGTATTTCTTAAATATTAAGAAGTGTTTTTCCAGCTGTCACAGTGAGGTTTACCTGGTGGATTATGTTGAAATGAAATCGGCTTGTACATATTTTCGTAGGCGAACGAAATAATCAGGTTCTAGTGCATTAACGCATACATGCATGGATCCTACTGCCGAAGCAATAGGTACATTCTTCATGCGATTTTAACTCTTTAGGCGGTATTGATAACTTGTGATTTGTTCCAAGTTCAAGTCTTTCTTGCATGGGGTTATGGGGGTGGAACCACGTTTGGAATTATCCATTTATCTTCTCATTCGAGAGATCTTATCCATGTAAGCTTTTTGGACATAAGTACAATTATACGATTTCGATCTATCTCGATTATAGATTTTGATTCAAGAAATAAATGTATACTGCTTCCCCAATATCCTTAATAGCAAAAACACTTTCCAAGATAATCCTTTACCACTTCGTAATCTTGGAATGTGATTACCCCATGATGATTATGTCATCAACATTTAATATGAGGAATGTAACATTAATCCACTTGCCTTTTGTTTCACATGGCTATCAAGATTTTGAGCAAATCCAAACCTTTTGATTTTCCTCATCAATTCTTTATTCCAGATTAATTAATGCTGGCTTAAGACCATAAATGGATCTTTGAAGCTGCTTACTTTCCCTGGGTACTGATTAGGATCAACAAAACATTCAGGTTTTTGCACCCATATAGATGTCTTCACAGAAGGTTAACGCCATTTAGAGTAGGCTATTTTTAACATCAATTTACCATATCTCATATTCTAGTATGCTGCTATTGATATGAGATTCTAATAGTCTAATGTCAGCACAGGTGAGATAACGTTTCTTCTATAATCAACACACGTAGTGGCTTTTTTAGTGTAATCTCCCTTTGCTACATGACGAGCTTTATAACGTGTACAATACCATCATTGTTAGTCTTTTCTTTAAAAAAAGACACTTGCTCCCATACGGTCTTAAACCAGGAGGAAGATGACCAGGACCCTATACCATTTTTCGTCCATTAGGGATTGTATTTCGCATTCTTTGCATCAATCCATTATGGATTCTAAATCTAACATTGCGGCTTATAGTAGTGGGTTCATTAAGGATCCCCTAGACTATGCTTATCACTCTAACATTTAGACATTATGCGGTTTGGAGCTCGATGTGTCCTTTTGGACTACGAATCGGAAATCACTTCCTCATGTTGTGGTGGTACAACCCTCCACCTATTGAGGAATGTTGGCGTAGTGATTTCAAAAGGTGTTGTATCTTCTTCTTCTTGAATTTCTTCAAGATTTCGACCGCCCCTCCTCCACTGATTCTTGACTTATGAGACGTTTTTCAAAGAATTTCAGCTACCTTGCAACAACATATTTTGTTTTCAGGTGGGAAGTAGAAACTAGAACCTCGTTGCCTTATGGGTATCCTATGAAGATAACTTAACAGATCTTTGTTCGAGTTATTTGTCTGGCGTGTCTCTCTTCACAAGAGCCTCCACATCCCAGACCTTTAGGTATGGCAGTTTGGAACTTTTCCATTACACAGTTATATGGTTCTTATCTACCTCTCTTTGTTGGAACCATATTCGAGTATGCGTATTGCAGACTCTAAAGCACTAATCCCAAAAGGTTAAAGGTAGAGTTGTAAGATTCATTAGATCGCACCATATCTAACAAAGTGCGGTTTCTACTCTCAGACACTCATATGTTGTGGTGAGTATGGAAGGTTTAAGCGGATGAAACTCATTCTTTAGATTTTAGATATCTTTAATACTTTTGGCTTATGTATTCGCCACCCGATATGATCGTGTTTTGCTAATGGTTTCCCGAGTTGGATTTTCAAACTTCATTTTCTAAACAATTTGTACGTTCAAGACCTTCATGTTTATGCCTTAAGAAGATAAACCATAACCATAACGACTATAAATCATCTGTGAATGTACTGAAGTAGCTAGCACATTTTTTGAAACTTGTCTAAGTGGATCATAGTCAGTATTGTTATTATTCCAAGAAGATCTTTTTGCCCTTTCGTTACTATGAGGAAAAAGGTTTCTTTGTAGTCTTGCCAGATAACAAGATTGTATTTATCAAAAGATTCATCATATGTTGACTTTAACGCCCATATTGTTGCAGTTGTTTATTTACGTTTCTTGTTTTATATGAGCAGACGTTAGTGCCATAGATAATGGAGTCCAATTTATTTTTTTTTACTTGACTCTTTTTATTGCTAAACATTTTTATAAATAGAATTATATTTGGTACAAGTTCTTGCTATCAATTTCATAATTATCCTTTAATGAGAAATCGCATTAAAATAAAGAACACCATTCTTTGTGTTGAATGAAACAGAAATTCCCTATTACGTAAAAAATTGAACAATCCATTTGTCTAACAAAGAGAAACTGAAACTACACCTCTAGTTATAGTAGGTTGCATCAATTACAATTGTTAAAACATATGCACTAATTCCAGTAGGTAAACTAAGTCAACTTCCAATTGCTATCTACTTGTGCTACGAACTCCATTGCCCACGTACAAGTAAGAGCTCTTGTTTCAGCTTCACTTTCGATTCTAAATCCCTTGTTTTGTAATTCATATGTTAGTACCACAACAGTGTCATATCTACCCTGGAGTTATTATTAGCGGAAAAAATAATAATTCTCGCTGTGAAGTTAACTGAAGAAATTGCAGAGCCAACTTGCTTCCTTTTCTTCTGAACTCATGCAAGATACATGGACAATTCATTTTCCAATGTCTACCTCCTTACACGTTTGGTGGAGGGCATGCATCTTAGCTAGGGCTCCTTAGCACGGTGGCTTTGAGTGGTTTCGCTTAGGGATATAAACCTTCTTATCTTTTCCATATGTGGTTTAGAACTGGCAGAGCCAACTTGCTTTATTACAATAATGTCTAGTAAGCATGTTTCATCCCATCTATGCCGCGTGTTATATGCTAACCACAACAGACGCTAGTCGTTCCAATTCAAACTGTAATTATGTAACACTCCGTCTAACGGAAAAAAGCGTTCATTATTACCTTGTGATTGCAAATCTACACATATCTCACGCTTTATAACAGAGAAATCTTTACATCGTGTTTTACAGAGTGTGATCGGAAAACTCTTAGTTGGAAAGGGTTATTTTAGTTGACGTGTCAAAATATGTACGAAGAAGCATTGCATTCATTTCGTATTCATTGATTCTTAATAAAAAAACTATTACTCAATATAGTTATTAATTAGCGTATCACCTATTTTCATCGTATCTTATAAATTAATAGTGAGACCTTAAATTTGACGATTTCAACGTGTTCCATAATCTTACAAGGTTATATTCTTTTTTTTCAAAAAAAATTAAAAAAAATAACACTGTTGTGACCATCCCATGGTTCACCTGGTAACTCAATCCGTACGCAAAAGAAGCGGGAGAAAATCAGGTCAGCGCGAAAGCGTTATTAAAATCCTGTATTTTTAGGAAAATGGTTGACCACTCCTGCCTTTTTAAACTTCTCTTATAGTTTTTCCTAGTGGATGAGCCGTTATCTCCATGTGTCAATAGCGTCTAGTTTTTATTCATAAAACATTTAATTTTGAAACATTATGGAACTATAATTTGACTAGTCTAATCATGGAAGATTTTATATCGGACGTAAGCCGAATCCACCTTTTGTTTAAAAACCTTTTGATGTTTTTGCATTATAGAGTCAATATTAAATCTTTATTTCGATAATTATTAGTCATGTTTATATTTGTTTTCTGAAAAACCATTTTATTTTCTTACAAGTCAAAGAAACTTAAAATAAAATATAAACATCAACTAAACTAAATAACATTTATTTAAACTCACTTTATAACAATTAAGGCTATTGCAAACCATTACATATTGATCCTAAAGTATCAACTAATTAATAACGTATTTATTCACATAAGGCTTCTGCGTTACTATAAACTCCGGCCACATCATCGTTCTTAATCGATTGCGTAAGCTTATATAAATAAAATTACCACATAGCAATAAAAATTAGTAACTATTTTTTTTAGGCTCCCATTATTCATTATTAAGGGTCTTCCCGAATTCCTTGAATCACGGTTCTGACCCAATTAAGAAAATATTTAAAATTTATGCGTATCTTGATCATATTGAAACCAAATCCGTTTTATCAAAATTAACAAGATTTAAAATTCTAATATCAAATCCATGGTAATTTGATTGATTTTATCATGGATCTCCATTAACTATTAACAAACATAAAACTTTTAACAATTAATACATCAAGTTTTTTGATATAAAAAATTGCATACACTCTAGATCTGTCTAATTAATTTTATTAATTGTCATCGTATTAAATGCTTTTTAAAAAACGCCACCGGGGGCATTAAAATTAGATCACGAGAAACCTCTAATTTGTCCATTTATATTACTTGTAATTAAAGATTCTTCACGATGGCTCTGATTAACATGATTGGGTTTTACAATCTAAATTAACCCAATTAATTAACACGGTAGTACGCAGCGGACTAAAAGAAACATGTAGAATACATTAATTAACCAAGATTAGAAGAAGTATATCTTTTAGCATGAAACGACTACACAGTTAAAGGTAACGTAACAGTCTTCTTTATACGCGTGTGTATATACCATCGGGTGGAACACCTCGAATCAACAAGTTATTGACTCATCCTAAGCTTCAACCACAATACATTCTTAGCAAACAATGAAGTATGTAGTACTAGTAGTTGATATAGCAAACAATTGGCTTCGTTCTTGAATAATCAATCATATTAGAAGCAAAACACCCACCTTGTAGTCACAAATTCCAAAAACGAAAATCATTAAGGTTCGTTTGATTTATGCGTTCGGCCCAAAAGAGGAATGGGAAACGGGATAAACACTATTGGGGTTTTGTAGAAGGCGACGATCAGGGGAATCAAAGGACGATTTTTTCTGGTTTTGATTTTGGTTTCTGGTTATATCACAAATAATAAAAAAACCTATATCTATTACTAGCCCTCAAATCAATCCCTAAGCCCTATTAGGATACTATGTTCCAGGTCGTCTAGAATTACTGGGAAAAAGGGTCAAACCGGGAAAATTCCTTTTTTCTTAGTTTTGCGTATTTATTATTTCCTTTACTTCTATATACTTAATCTCATGAAACATTTAACCAATGTTGATACAAATATTACTTAAACATTGTTTACGTATTAGCGTGTGCGTCCCCTTAGGCTCAAATAAATATTCCGGACATATATTATTTACGGTGGACATATTCCAACAGATGTGGGTCCCACCATCAGCTCATCGTCCTCCTCCGTAACGGTTTCCATGACTATTGGTTTTCAGAGGAGATTAATTTTAAAAACAGATTAAGCACTAAGCACATAAGAGACAAATGAGCAATATCTAAAGAGAAATAAGCACTTAATAATGAGATAAACAAATGAGCAGTTTTGACTATAAAATGGATAGATTATATGAAATGCTAAAGCAAACTTTAACTAAGCTATAAACTAAGCATCTTAAGCTAGTTTAGGACAGAATAAGCATGAATAAGCAAATAATAAACAGAATACTCCATTTGTTTGTTACAGTATTGTTTAGTGTGAGTGTGATTTTTCGAAAAGGTTTATAAAAACACCTCCGACTGTGTGTGTTTATGTCAAAGTGTGAATCATATGGCCCCATCAAAGCCCGGCCCATGGTTCAAAAATAACGTTTAGTAGTTAAAAGTTGCGACTAGGGTCTTACTTAGACTATGTTTATCGGTGTATGTATCCGATCGGTTGGAGATAAAGATAAAAAAGAAATAATATTATATTAAAAATACATAAATGCAAAGAAACCAATCTTGCCACATATGACACTAAATGACAATCAAACTCCTTCACATTTGACTTGTACCGACTAAACTCTTCATTAGCTTCTTTTTTGATTTTTTTCTATAATCTTGACTTACACCAACCAAATCTACATAAATTCCTTTCATAGTATCCTTCTCCAATAATTTCCCTTGTTCCTCGACACATTCTTGGGGCTTTCCACTATCATAAACCTTTATTTCTCAAATCAAGATTCTCACTTTTCATGAATGATCGAACCTTTAGTAGATTTGGAAGGTGCTTGTGGTGTTTTCCGTCAACGATGGAGGTGCTTGTGGTGATGGTGTTTTTTGTAAAATATGGAAGTGCTTGTGATGTTATTGGTGACGGTGACAATGGTAGTAAAGGTGGTGATTTTGTTTTATGAAATTATAGAGGTGGTGAAAGTGTTTATGATATTGTGTGTCAAAGTGTGGATCATATGGCCCATCAAAGCCCGTCCATGGTTCAAAAATAGCATTTAGTTGTTAAACGTTGCGACTATAGGTCTTACTTAATCATGTCGGATGAGCTCAAGTTGGGTCGATACTAATAATTCACACTTGAACTCGACCCTATTTAGATGTCGGGTTACTTGGTTCAGGTCTACCCGCATATGAGTTAAATGATAAAAAAAATCGACCTTGTTGTTGTGTGTATTACTTTGCTTAACTTGTGAGGTGGGTCGCAAGTTTGGCTCAAGACAATATAATATCACAATGATTGGAAATGTAGTCTCTACTAAGGCTGGACGGTATGGTCATTTTTGAAAGGTGAGTTGTGCAAAACGAAAGGTGAGTTGCCATCTCGGTTACCAAAAGTCGCTCGCGAGTTCGGATACCAAAGGTAAGTCACTCACCTTTCATTGCCAAAGGTGAGTTGTGTGAGTGTGTTACGGTCACGGGTCTGTGATCGAGTTACAAGCCTATTAACAGAAAAATCAACCTCTTGTTGCTTAGGCGACCTTCTGCCTTGGCGACCTATGATAAATAGATAAATAGGGCTCGATAAGAGAGAACCTAACGATCTCTGAGATTAACTCAATTGACTCTAAATTTTTGATATTTTATTAATGAAAAGGCAGCTTACATTTAAAGGAAAGATCCCTAACAAATAACACTACCCAATAACTCCTAAAGACCTAGACTTTATCCTAAATAAAAACAATTCAAAACAAGATAAACACCCTAAGAAAGCTGGAAAAATAAGATTAGGATGACTGCTGCAATTTCATCACAATCTTCTGTATTTGAATCCTGGTCATAACATTAGTTCCCCTATTAAGGAAGCGCTTGTCCTCAAGCACTAAGGAGCAGGATTTACGTGACGCCTGACCCGGTATCCTCCTCACTATCATCCTCCTCCACCCCATTAATCCAGAAGAGACGTTGACATTCATGTCCCCATGAAAAAACCTCGTCACAATTGAAGCAAAGCCCCTTAGCACGGCGCTCCTCCATCTCTGAATGAGAAAGAATCTTGAAAACTTTCTTGTTGGGAGAAGATCCGGGTGTAACATTTATTGATGACTTGGTTATATTATTTGTGACTTCCCTTGAACCACCTCTTTTCTCATATAACCGAGCTAAACTCATTGCATGGGTCAAGTCCGCTGGCTATATAGTTCTACTTCCAGTCCAATATCCTCTTGCAGTCCGCTAACAAAGATCTCAACCTCTTGTTCTGCTGTGAGGATCGATGCTCGAGTCACCAACTGTTCGAACTTTCGCTGGTACTCCTCAACCGTGCCAGTTTGACGAAGCTTGCAAAGTTCTCTGAGTTTGTTCCCTTGCACTATTGGACCAAACCTTCGATGACATTCCCGTTTAAATTCTTCCCACAAAATTCCAGGCCTATCTATATCTAATTTAAGAAACCAAACTTGTGCATCTTCATCAAGATGGTAACACGCAATCTCCACCTTTTCCGATTCTGGCATGTGTTGGTGCCGAAAGTAGTGCTCACAACGACTTAACCACACCAATGGATCATTCTTACCATCATAGACAGGAAAGTCTAATCTTCCATACCTAGGTTGTTGCAGTCGACCTCCCCCACGGTTTGCAGGCAATGTTTTCCTCCTATTCCCACTCTCAAGTTCCCATCCTTCTGTTTGCAAAGTCTCAATGCCTCGAGCTAGCTCTTCGACACGACCAAAGAGCTTCTCTCGTTCGGCCAATTGTTCGTCCAATTGCTTCTCCCGTATGGCTTCATCCTTTTTGTGGTCCTCTTGGTACATCTTCATAAACGCATCAAACTTCTTATCTCAATTCTCACTTGATTCGCCCATAACTCCTGGCTGTGATACCAATTTGTTACGGTCTCGGGTCTGTGATCGAGTTACAAGCCTATTAACAGAAAAATCAGCCTCTTGTTGCTTAGGCGACCTTCTGCTTTGGCGACCTATGATAAATAGATAAATAGGGC
>BQNB010028368.1:36838-56719 GCA_026074375.1 Tanacetum coccineum | reverse complement strand
CCTAGAATAACGACTCCCGGGCTTCTTTTCTTGGTTTTTTTTGCTTCACTTCTGTTCTTGGGACTTCTTAGGATCTATTAGAATTCATATTGAGCAAATAATTTCTGCTATGATGGGTCATAGAGGAGGAAGTGGGGGATGCTTTGAAATGAAAGGTTTAAGGTCCTATTTATAGTGTTAGCAACCCTTAGAGGCCAGGAAACTTTGGTAACCAGGTTAGGAAACATGGGGGTGATGTGAAGAGTCTAGGGGCTGAGTAAGTAAGGCTATGGTGCAAGGTGTAAGCTTATGAAGGTGGTTTTGGGTGTAGTGGTGGTCGCTGCTGTTGTGGCTAAAAAGAGAGAGATGTGGCTTTGATTTTGGCCATGGAAAGGGTTAAGCAGGTAGGTAAGCTGCTTAGAAGATTCTAGGGGCTGTTCATGGAGGTTCTTGCACATGGGTAAGGTTTTAAGTGGGTTATAATGGGTCAAAACCAACCCGCGAGTCTATTTTGGTATCTAGGGTTCGAACTCAAGTTTTTGGCCAATATTTTGTGGGCATTGATCAAGGAATGATTAAAACATATCCTTAAGGGTTGTAATATGAAGTATTAACAAAAGTTAGCAAGTGGTTTGGGTTAAAACGGGTTAAAAATGAAGAAATGAGGTCGCGGGTTCCAAATGGTGCGGTTTAGGGTTTTCTTGACTTTCTTTGCTTATAATTCGTGTACATTGGACCAAGATTGATAAATTATTGATCCTAGGTATATATTGAGGTTTATTAATGATAATTGAGTGATGGTTTAGGTTATAATGGGTTAAAATGGAAAGAAATAGTCGTGGGTTGGAATTAGGGCTCGTATAAGGCTTTTAGGGTTTTCTAGCTTTATTTCTTGTACATTGTTGTTAATATGGTGAAATGATGATGGAAAGTGATTGAGAATGTTGTAATTTATGTTATTACCACTTATTTTAGAGTTGGTTTGAGTTTATAATGGATAAAAATGAAGAAACGGGTCATAGTTTAGAAACTAGCTCGGTTTTAGGGTTTAGGGTTTTGAATTAGGGTTTTGAATGTAGAAATAGATATGAAAGCTTATGAATGGAATAATTAGGGTTTACACATTGTATATTGAGTGCAGTAGCTTGTACATAAGTGATGGTGAAGAAATTAGAATGAAAACGGAGGTAAAACGGCTATTTTAGATGTCATGCTTAATGACTTGTACATTATGCTTTAAAAACTTGTACTTGACTTGGAGGGAGTTTATATTTCAAATGAGATGTTATGTTACTTGTATATATGCTTTAGTAGCTTGTACATTCACTTTAGATATTAACCTTTCATGGAATTTAGGGTTTAGAGGTATATGATAACGGTTTAAAGCCCGTTTTGATATAACGTTGCGAATGGTACATTATAGGAATAATGTACTTTGTAATAAGGATATGATGATATTGACTTGACATATTGTGATGTTTGCTTGACATATATGAAGATAGGATTTTCATAGATAGGTTGCGTGAACTTGTCTACTTTAGTTATGCAGATTACATTATATATTGAAATATTGACAATGCAAGTAATGTAATAAAGCAAAAAATTTCCCTGTACAATTGTGATCATAGTAAAATAGGTTGATGAAAATTCTGAGTTGTTATAAGTCATTACTAAGGCTCGAACTCGTAGTGGCTTAATCCTTCCTTTCAGCTCAAGGCATTTGCCACCACGTTCGCCTTTCCTAGGTGGTACCTAATCTCATAGTCATAATCACTTAGCAATTCCAACCATCTACGATGTCTCATGTTTAGCTCTTTCTGATCAAGAATATGCTACAGACTCTTGTGATCAGTGAACACGACACACTTCGAACCATAAAGATAGTGCCTCCACATTTTCAGGGCAAACACTACCGCTCCAAGCTCTAAGTCGTGTGTGGTATAGTTATTCTCATGAACCTTGAGTTGGCGAGATACGTAGGCTATGATCTTATCCCTTTGTATCAAAACTGCGCCCAACCCTTTATGCGAAGCATCACAGTAGACCACAAAGTTCTCACTTCCTTCCGGTAAGGCCAAAATTGGCGCACTACACAACTTATGCTTTAACAGTTGAAATGCGGCTTCTACTTTCTCTCCCCAATCAAACTTCACGCTCTTTTGAGTCAATTTTGTCATATGTCTAGCGATTTTTGAAAAACCTTCGATGAATCATCGGTAGTAACCAACGAGACCTAAGAATTAACGAATCTTGGTTGTGGTCTTGGGTGATGCCCAATCCTTGATTGACTCAATCTTAGCAGGATCAACGTGAATGCCTTCACTATCAATTACGTGACCGAAAAATTTCACTGTCGACAACCAGAATTCACACATGGAAAACTTAGCGAACAATTTCTCCTCCTTAATCAATCTCAATATCAACTTAAGGTGTCCTTCATGCTCCTTCTTATTCTTGGAGTAGATCAATATGTCATCGATGAAAACGATCACGAAGTTATCCAAGTATGGTTTGCACACCCGATTCATCAGATCTATAAATACCATCGGTGTGTTGGTCAGTCCAGATGGCATCACCTAGAACTTGTAGTAACCATAGCGAGTCCTAAACGCCGTCTTTGGAATATCCTCTTCACGAACTCTGAGTTGGTGATAACCAGACCTCAAGTCGATCTTAGAGTAGACTCTTGACCCTTGCAACTGATCAAACAAATCGTCGATCCTCGGAAGTGGGTATCGGTTCTTCACAGTAAGTTTGTTTAGTTCATAGTAGTCGATACACATCTGAGAAGATCCATCCTTCTTCTTGACGAATAAAACCGGAGCTCCCTAGGGTGAGGAATTGGGTCTTATAAATACCTTGTCAGAAAGTTCTTGCAATTGAGTGGATAACTCTTGCATTTCTAATAGTGCCAAACGATACAGGGACCGCGCTACAAGTGCAGCACCGGGGACTAAGTCGATTTAGAATTCAATTTTTCGAGTAGGTGGTAATCCAGGCAAGTCTTCTGGAAAGACTTCCGGAAAATCCCGTACAACAGGCACATCCTCAAGTTGTTTCTCTCCCGACTCGTCATCAGACTTTTTCGCCGTAACCCGGGCTAGGTAAACTTGGCAACCCTTCTGGATGTACTTTTGGGTTTTAGTGCACGAGATGATACTCAACTTCGACTTACTTCCATCGTTATAACCATTGCCTTCGATTATCAACATTTCATCTCCATAAGGAATATGAACGATCTTTTCATCACAAACGATCACCGCATGGTATTTCTCTAACCAATCCATACCAAAAATGACGTCGAAACTACTGAGTTCTATAGGCATTAGGTCTATATCGAATGGATGACCTAGAAATCCTAACGTGCAACCTCTAAGTATCACATTAGTTTATGAAATTCTTCCATCAGCTAATTCTATGACATAACTAGTGTCTAAAGTGGATGGAATGACATCAAGCAAGGTACTAAAATTAGTCGACACAAAACTCCTATCGGCACCCGAATCAAATAACATGGTAGATCACCTTAACTCCTTCTACGTTAATAAAGATGAAGAGTTGTCGACTAATCCTTACACAGAATATGTACCATGTAGTCCTTCCCCTGACTCCGAGTTGTCGAAGCCCGCCTGTCGCGTCACGGCAGTACTAACGTTTGGAAGCCGAGTATCGAAGATAATCCAGGGACACGCGTATACCGGCTCTCAGAAAATCAGCCAGAGAATTGACGAGTAGACATGTCGTCAAAGGCGACTATCATGCTAGGTTGTGGTATGAGCCCTTGATGTGAGAAGCGCGCCATGTTTTACTTCACCATGCTTACATCGGGCAACTCGAACTACACCCCGACACTGTCATGTCTAGATTTCGAGTTAGAACAATTCATATTTAGTGTACACCAGTGTTACCTCTCGAGCTATGACTCCTAGAAGCTTGATCCGCCGGCTTACGCCGTCCGTGTATTCTCATCCTTCGGGCGATCACTACCTTTCTCTCGCAGACAACTGTATCCTGATACTTCTCCAACAATCTCACCCCCCCATCACGAAGTATTCATGTTTGATTTCATCGGGGCCCTCTGAGGGTAGCAACAAACTACGGTTTCTCAGTCTTAGTTTATTTTTGTGACTTACCTATTGCAGTTACCACACATTTCCATACAGGACACTTCGTGGTGCTCTTTTTGTACTTGCTTACCGGTCTGGCAAAAACTCCAGATACCCTTTCTTTCAACATTTTCTAGACAGTATAAGCTCTTGCCTACTTTTCTGACACTAAAGTTTGCCTCTTACTCTTAAAAGGTTGTAGTGCTGTTTGTGTTGTCTCTTTGAGCTTACTATCAAATATCATTTTGTTTTTGTATTCTTGTGAAAGTCTAAATAATGTTGTAGCTCAGATTGTTTAGAATCTATATCTAGAAAAAATAACAATGACCATGAAAGAATGCATAGCGGAAATAGCATAATGAACAATGTTATTTTGACAAGGTTTTTCATTCATATTATTCAATATTCGCCCTAATTCTAGAATGACAATTCTAGAACAGTTACGCATAACTAGTAATGATCAATGAAACATTGTCTTGAGGCTACAACACTCACTTTCTAGGGCGTTTTACAATGAGCACACGCTAAAACACACACCACACACACACACCCTTTAGTCGACTAATTTTTCTGATGCCACACTTAAACGTCATGACCTAAATGTCTCTTTATATATAGATATCTTACTAGGTTTACAAAGGATAAGAAACAACATAAAATTAGGAAACAAATAATATCTTCCTAACTTTTATCTTTATCTTCTATATCTTTTATCTTCTTAAGGAGATCTTTTAGAATCTTCAAAATCTTCCATCTTTTGAAGAATTCCAGCTTTGCATTTAAGTCCTTCTTGTTTTATTCTTTTATTTATTTTATCTCATCAAATCAATAATTCCCAACAATCTTCCCCTATTTGATGATGACAAAACAAACAAAGTCCGTTATGCGAACTTCATCATAAAGCCTTTAATCAAAGCTTCCCCTGAAGTTGAGATGTAATCATCTCCTGAATGAAACAAACTTCCCTTAAGTAGATTTCCTTTTACCATGCACGCACAAGGATCTTATAAGTAACACCTGTTAATGATTTCTTCCTTTTTTGTCATGATCCAATAGCGAACTTTATGAATTATAAACCAACTTTGATTCTTGACCATTCTACAAACACATATCACACTTCTAATCCAAGCCTTCTAATCCTCAAATTACCCCACCATTAAGCACAATAAGAAAAATGAACTTGAGTAGTAGAAACTCATACTAGTAGTAGTAATAATAACTAGCAGTAGTAAAAACCTTCACCTCAATGACGCATGTAAATGATTAAACATTTTAATAATAAGCTTCCCCTGAAACCCATATGTTAACCATTTCTTGAATCTTTAATTTTGTAAGCTCTATGTAATGATCACTGATGAACAAAACTAAGTATAACGAACTTGATGCTGAAGTAGAACAACCCAAACTTATGTCTTATATCTTGTACTATCCACGTGACGTCAAACTCATAAATAAATTTATGAAATATTAGTAGATCGCAACCTCTTGACAAAATCCTCATCTTCTATGAGACACATAACTAAAGTGATAACAAATGTAAGCATTGAGCACCATAAGAAAAATCACACACCTTTGCTAGATTTTGACAAGTCTTCGTCACATCGTTTCTAAGCATGAACAAGTTATCTTTAAAGTGTAACACCCACTTTAAGATATGATAAGAACACGCATCCGAAAAACTACACTTCAACTTCAAATAAGTGATAAATAACCTTCTTCATAATCAATTAATCCAAGAAATACGAGCCTTTAAATCTGTTAAGAACATATAAACCAAATCCAAAAACCAAACAGTGAAACCAAGAACAAACTACCTTGGTTTTCTGTTTTGTTCGAGATCCATCATGTGTGTGGCTATGTATTGTGTCAAAACGCTGCAGTATAACTTCTTTGTATCTGATATCGATCAGCTATAAGCGGCTATAAACCATTCAAGCAGAATTTAATTTCAAAAGAAGCCTTACCAGTATTAACTGCTTATTGTAGCAGTACAAATATCCATAGCCGGCTTGTACAAATTCTTCCCCTCTTAAAAAAAAAAAAACCAAAAAAAAGCATAGTTCTAATCCAACTAGCAGTTTTAAAGTTAATGTCGCAGTACAAACACTCAACTGGCAGTATAAACTTCAAAGCTAGCAGTAATATCATTGAACCACAAGCAGTAGTAACCTCACTACTTTTATTACCCTAGCAGTACTAACACACATGATCACCAGTAGTAGATAAATGGACAAAACTTACTTGTGTTCGAACCCATAGCAGTATAAATACATAACCAGACAATAGTAAATACCAAGGAACATTATTGTTGTCGACACCATCATTCGAATCACAAAAGAATTTTATCTGCTCAAACCTAGCAGTTTTAAATGATCTTGAAGCTTTAGTAGAAACCCTAAAACTTATATTTTCGTTCATCGTTAACGAATCATAACCATATGACAATAACCATGTACCCTTGTTTCATCATTTTCTTTCATAGCCAACATCAATGATGTTCGTTCTTTCATCTAATAAGCTTTCAAACCCTTTGAATTAAGTAAACCAAAAAACCACGCTTTGCGTGTTTCGTTAACATCATCAATACTAGGGTTTATAAAATCCCTTGGATCGTTCTTTCAACATCAGATCAAGCGAGCAACATACAAATGTTATTAACCCCTGGACTTGGTTTCTTAATCACAAGTGCTAATCAACATTTGATGTTGTGTTTTTGCATCTGTTATAGGTTCATCATCAATCAAATAATTGGACTCACCAAAGCTAGTAGAAACAAAACATATAACTGTGCTGCTCCTCCTTGATTCAGTTTAAATGATAACATGTTTCTTGTTTTCTTCTTTAATTCAACTAAAAAAAACAAACTTGTTGATCTAGATCGTAGTTCCCCAGTGTTCTGATACCAATTGTGAAAGTCTAAAGAATCGTTTAAGCTCAGATTGTTTAGATCTATATCTAGGAAAAATAACAATGAACATGAAAGAATGCATAGCGGAAATAGCATAATGAACAAAGTTATTTTGACAAGGTTTTTCATTCATATTATTACTATTCGCCTAAATTTTAGATGATCAATTCTAGAACAGTTACTCTAAAACTAGTACAGGATCCAATTGAATACATTGCTTCGTGAGGCTACAAACACTAATTCTAGGCTGTTTTACAATGAAACCACACTCTAGAACCACACAACACCCTTTAGTCGACTACATTTTCTGTGCACCCAAAACTACACGACCTAATGTCTCTTTATATAGTAGAGATCATCTAGGTTTACAAAGGATAAGAACAAATATAATTAGGAAACAAATAATATCTTCCTAACATTTATCTTTATCTTCTGTATTTCTATCTTCTTATAGTGAAAAATCTTTTTTAGAATCTTCAAATCTTCCATCTTTTGAAAAATTCCAGCTTTGCATTTAAGTCCTTGTTTCATTCTTTTATTTATTTTGTCTCATTAAATCAATAATTCCTAACCATTCTTGATGGCATAACCCTTTAACTTCTGATCCATCAGGTTGTTAGCAATACGGATTGCATCCTGAAGTCTAACAGGTTCAGCAGCAATCACATTCCCTTGAATACTATCTAGAGACCCTAATTTACTTCTACCTTTGTCCTCCTCTTCCGAGACAATCTTTTTTCACAACAGAGTCAACTCTTGGAAACCTTTGGTTGTAAGCAGTAGGTCATTGTCTTCATTGTTCAAAGTTCCACAATTAATCTCATCTTCTGGATTTTATTCCTAGGACAATAAACCTCAGTCATTAGCTTCATTAGTGCCTTCCACGTCATGGCATAAGC
Organism: Tanacetum coccineum; assembly: GCA_026074375.1. Classification (NCBI taxonomy): domain Eukaryota; kingdom Viridiplantae; phylum Streptophyta; class Magnoliopsida; order Asterales; family Asteraceae; genus Tanacetum; species Tanacetum coccineum. The sequence goes on along the minus strand of BQNB010028368.1, from coordinate 48,827 downwards.
ATCATCAACTCTAACTGTCCTTTTATGGGAATTTCACCAAGTCAATGCACCATCCAACAAGCACCGTCCATCAAGGTGCATGATGCATACTTCATTTGATATCTTGGAGGGCAATTACTGATGTGGAACACTGTATCCATCTTCTCGAACCAACGGGTTAAACCAACCACTCCCTTAGTTCCCTTGAAGTTCAACAGCTGACACTTCACAAATTCTTGGTAGGTACAATCTCTAGCAATGGGTACAACACCTCCGTTGTTCACATTAGGGTTTCCATTCCCATTCCCGTTACCATTCCCATTGTTAATGTTTTCCTTGACGTGGTCGTCTTGTTGGTCATTCTCAATTTCTGCTTCGATTTCGGGATTCCTGACAGCGTCATACGCCTTTAGAGCTTCATCCACGCGCTTGGCAATCAGCTCGTTGATCGCATCTTGAGTCATTCTGGTACGTGTGGCAGTCGGCATACTTCTGTATCACAAAAATAAATGCCACTGTGAGATCTAGGATGAGATTAAATCTTCTTATTCGTTGAATGGATCCATTTAATCTTTTTAATACTAGAATTCGAGGTGAACATAAATGCACGACAAAGCCATGATCAAGAAAATAATAACATATTATGTAAAAGATAAGGAAAATAGCATTAGATAAATAACATCTTAACATAGAAAATAGAAAGATAGATTTATAATCATCGAGTATATCCGAATACATCACGAGTTCTATGGTAGGGTCTATAATCTCTAACACTACTACCACCACTATCAAATGCTACTGGTCGATACTCAAATACTAACGAAACAAATCTAATGACGATAACCTAAGTGCCTCCTAGCACATGCCTCAAGTCTACCAAGTCTCACTCGATCATAGAATCGGAAACGGCGCATCTGCCTCAACTCTCTCTGGGAAGGCGACAAATCACGCTGAAGTCGGTCAACTCTCTGACTCTCGACATCCAACATGCCTCTAAGCCTCGTGTTATCCAGCTCCAACGTATCAATCCTCTCTGTCATGGTAGTGACCTCCAAGTCAACTCCAGTAATCCTATGTCCCTGAAGTCTTTGCTCACTCTCTATAACCTGAATTCGGTGTACTAGAATCTCCATAGCATGATCATGAAATCTATGTACCAAACCTCCCAATGTCTCATAGGTAACCTCTACAGCTCCATCCACTGTGACATGATCAAGAACATCTTTTCTAACAGACTCACGCACATCATCCTCGATGACTGGCCCAACCCTCGGGTCAACCTCAACCTCAACCGTCTCTCTCTCTAGACTCGACCTCCTCCTTGGCCGCAGTCTCAACCACATCTCTATCATCCATTCCTCTATCTCTAATAGCATCAGCATACGTAATACATTCATCAATATCTGCTTGAATGTCGGAGTCAATATCAGGCTTTGTGTAAGGCTCATAGCTATCCTCAACGTCAACTCTTAAACCAACCTCTCTAGGTACATACGGCTCATAACCATCCTCTGAACTAACCTCCAAATCCGTTACTGAATCAAAATCCCTAATCCTTTTAGGTGGTGGTGAAAGGTCAGTATGTACCGGAGATAAAGCTTCACGTACGGGTGAAGATACAGGTACTGCTGGGGACCTACATCTCTTGCGAGATGGCCTCTTAAAAGTTGCAGTTGGCGAATCACAAGGAGTATCTGATATGGCATAACCCAAAGAATAATGTCTCAAAGAAGAATCAGATGAAGAGGAATCTGATAGGTATCTCGATGCAAGTCGATGGGTAGGTAATGATCCAACACTCTTCCTGGCAGTCAACATCTTAAGTACCCCATCAGGCTGGGTACGAAAGGTCGACCAATAGGAATCGGTTATCCCGGTAAGACAAGAACAGCTGGTCTGCGGGGTAATCCGGGTGGTGCAGGTAAAATCTGACGGATAGGTGATGACGGTGGTGATGAGCGTGCTGCTACTCGGCTCCTCCACTGGGCAACGATAGTCTCATACGGGTCCTGCGATGGTGGTGAATCAGGGGTGTCACTGTCAGATGAGTCAGTGTCAATGAATGGGGAAGTGTACTAAATAGTGGGAGCAACAGGTGGTATAGTGGGTGAAATAATGGGTGTCAGCAGGGTGTCCTCATGAATGACGGGTAAATCAGTAGTAGGTGTAGTGGGTGAAATGGTAGTAGGGATCGTGCCGAACAAGATGACTCGAGCAGTGGATGTCCCCACTCTCTCCTCTGATGAGTCCAATGAAATTAAGATGATGGAAAAAGTCGTAACCTGCACAAGCAAAAGTTTATATAAATCTCATTTATATGAAACCATGCATTATGCAGGGGAAAACTGAATAATACAATACCAAGTAAAATACATTATGCAAATTACATAAAGCGATATGAAATTATCACTTACGTAAAATAATAATGTTATCATCACTATTTACGTAAGGCAAGATGGGATCACGTAAGGGCACAATTAGTTCACGTAAGGATCACATACTGGTTATAGACCAGACCTAGTCAAACTACCTGGTTCTCTATAACCTTGGCTCTTGATACCAATCTGTCACACCTCCAAACGGGGCCTGGACGGAATACGTGTCCGAGGGCGTGACGTCATTACATATCTCAAGAACAAAGCATAGAAAACGACCTCTAAAATGGTAAAAATTTTAGAAAATTCATTACTCGTTGCACAAGTTAAAGATGATAAAGTTTTACAAACCATTTCAATGTTGATAACATAGCGGAAGCATTAATTAAAGATGGTGGAAGTAGTATTTAAGTTTTGAATACAAGACAACGAGCAATAATATAATAGTCTTGAAATTTGGTTGATGTCACATAGCACAAAGACTTTAAGGGATACGTCATGACAAATTCAGCTAAGCACCTGAGAAAAACATGCTTAAAACGTCAACAAAATTGTTGAGTGAATTCATAGGTTTAAATTCAAGTGAAAGTATAATGGACCACAAGATTGAAACGCATGCGACAGTTATAACAGATACAACTTCACATAAAAAGGTATTTATATTGCGCTAAGCTTATGACCCCGAAGCTAATGGTGATAGGTAGCATGTGTATTGCCCTATAAGATTGCCCTGGTAGGTGTCTTACCAAGACCACCCAAACTTGTTTCGACTTGAAATACATACGTTGGTCTGTACATCAGACATACCCGACTAGTAAGAATTTCCAAACCCGGATGGGGATTACTGTAGTCCCAGCAGATCTTTTTAGCTCTCTTGCACTTACTTAACACTAACCAATCGGTTAAAGGTAATTAACGGTTCATGATAGTAGGGCGAATAGTGGTCTAAGCTACTTAGGCAACACGTAAACAAGGGAAAGTATCATGTAAAGTACTTGTGTCCGATTTTCAAAACAAGCAATATTTCTCACCCCGAGTTATAAAACATTTATTCAAAAACGAGTAAAATTGGGGCTATGAACTCACCTTGAGTTAGTGTAGTGAAGTAGTGAGAAACTAGGAGAATAATCACACGGTAACGAACGACGGTATACGAACACGACCTAAGGAATCTAGCTTCGGTTTAGAATCGGAATAATAGAGAAATACGGATAATGCATAAGTGTTTATTAAAATACTTCCTTTTAAATGTCTTTCTAAATAAAACGTTTGTGATCGGACCGTGGTTGTAACGTTTGACTAATAAAGTAATAGTTTCATTTGTATTATAATATCTATATAGTAATATTTGGATAATATATATATTTATATATATATAATATATTTACATTTTATACATATGTACAATATATTACATATATATATATATACATACATACATATATGTTTACCTGCGTCTTACCCATTCCCGTATAATTAGTTAAAATGCTTTTATATAAACGTTTTCTAATTATTTCTAAGTATAAAGAATTTATAAAAATTTCGGCATGACCCGTTCGTGTTTACACGTTTTCCAAAGTCGTAGACTTTAATAAAAATCACTTTCAATTCACATTTCACGATTTACAGCCTTTATACTATTAATTCCCATCATTAGCTAATCCAAAAAGTCCTTAAAATTCTTATTGGGCTTTTAGGCCCAATAAGCCTAGTTAGATGATCCGTAACGTTTAACGTTTCAATAAACGTTTAGTATCTAAATTCGTACAAATATCAAATAATCTATACATAAGCTTATCCAATAAGCTACTTCGTAGACATGTGTCGTGGTGTGTTGTCTCATATTGAGCCGTGGCCCGTTAAGTATAAAATAAGGATTTAAACTTATCCATTTAGTCCGATAAGCAAATCGTTAAACGAAATGAACACTCGACTTTAAGTAAGCTATAAATAAGCTCAAAATAAGCCAATACATAACCCAATAAGCTCAACCGGGGGCCTTAGGCATGATTTGGGCTTCTTGTTGGGCCAAAACCTTTATTAACCATCTTGGGCCCATTAGTTAAGCCCGATAGGCTAAAAAGATATAAAATAGGTTCTTGGTTCATCAATAAGCTATCATAAGCCCTCAATAAGCCAAGATAAATAAGTCGACCCTGTGGTCTTGGGCTTTTGTTGTGGGGCGTGGCTAAAATGACCGTTAAGCATTATTTGAGCTTATTTGTTAAGACAAATAAGCATAACTCTTCGTCCTTTCAAAATAAGCTATAAATAAGTCAACCAAATATAAGCCGAAACAAAATAAGCTAAACCATTCGTCCTATCTTTTCCCCTTTTGGGCCGAACCAAAACAATAAGCCCATTAAGCTCAAATAAGCCATTCGTGGCTTATTTATAAGCCGAACCATCAAATAAGCTATAAGTATATACTTTTATTACATAAAAATAACCACAATCACAAAACTATGATTTCCTTGTCTTCCTTTTTATGTAGGTCGAACCAAAATATAACCCTTTTTAGGTTTACGTAGATTAAAAATCTAAACTTTTATAATCCGTTTGTACAACTAGTTTATATGCATTAAGATGAACATAAAAGTACAAGATTTATGAAGTTTGAATGACTTACAAGAAATGAAGGATTAGAAGATGATTTGATGACAAACATAACCCAATTCGTTTGTACAACTAGTTTATATGCATTAAGATGAACATAAAAGTACAAGATTTATGAAGTTTGAATGACTTACAAGAAATGAAGGATTAGAAGATGATTTGATGACAAACATAACCCAAACGTTGTTTAAAGATTACCCGAATAACACTAACGATCAAACCAACAATAAGTCTTCAAAGGTTCTTGATCAAAAGATTAAAAAAATGAAGAGTGTGTGTGTGTTGGGTGGCATCAAACAAAGAGAAGAGAAGAGGAGTGTTTGTGTTTATTTTATGGTGAATGAGGAGATGATAAGGATGGATGTTACTTTAATTTGAATCATCTAAGTTATTGGGGAACATCTTAGCAAGAATAAAGGAGTCCAAGCATTTTGGTGTGTCTTTAGGGGGCGGACGAACACTATTATAGGGGGAGGGGGGTTTGGGACCAATTTTGCTAGTGATCTTTTATGCATGGAATCCTAAGTTAGATATTTTCCAATGTTAGATATTAATAAGTCTACGTTTACGACATACGTAAAATTCAAAATCGATGTTACTTACGTAATTAAATCCTAAAATTTTAAATATTCGCACGAAACGTAAAAATGCGACAACAGTTGAAAGACTACGATATTTAGCAATACGGATTACTTCCAGTTACGGTTCTCAGATAATAACATGATAACTTCCCGGTTAAACGTAAAAATTTAAACGGAACTTATAAAATTCAAATTACTAATCGGAAATGGCTAAAATATTGATCGGAAATTTGCGAGTTGTGACAATCTCTTTCTCTCCTCTCTTGTGTCCGGCCCTCACCATCACAATATATACAAGTTGGGTTTTGATTTTTAAAGCAAGTATTTACAAGGAATTCAAGGGTTTAGGTTAGATAACAAACATAAGGGTTTGCATAGGTTTAGATTTGTGTTCATCATCTTTTCATTCACTCAAGGTTATTCATAATACCCTACACTTTTATTTCATTTACAAGTTTATTTACATCTTGATTATTTAGTTACATCACCATCTAGTTTATATTTTATAAAATGTACAAAGAAACCAAGGTTTATACATAATCAAGCAAATATATATTCATGGTGAAAATGTGTTACAAATGTGTTAGAATGCAAGAAAATACTCATTTTGATATATTACATATATTGGATAATTTATATAACTAGTTATGGATTTTTGATGTTATAAATTAGTTTATATAAAGTTATGGTTTATTTTATGTTCTTGGTATTTTTACTTATAAAATAGATGAAAAATTAGAGGACTTTAATTATAAAAAAATGTTGTATTGTTAAATCTAGTGGACTTGTAGTAATTAAACCATGTTATAAATCACAAATAAAAAGTTGTATATATATTTGGGATAGCAGACCCTACTGGTCTTGGCATGAATTTCTATGCAATTAATAAACTTAATATTATGATAGTACGTCTCAAGACGATTCCGGGGATATAGAGAACTCGAAAACCGGACTTAAAACGAGAAAGATATGGATTTTACAAGATACCGGTAACTATATATATAAAAACTGTTTTTATAAAAATTATACATTCTAATCAGAAAATAAAATAGTGTTTTGAGGGCTTTCGTGTCCGAATCAGATTAAGTATAAAACTACAATGTTACTCGGAATTATGTTTTACTTTAATTACTGGAATATCTAAGCCTAAAAGTGTATTAAGAGTATGTAAAACGTCACTAAAACTAGACAACTTTTTATATAAAATTTATGCACTATTTTTCCTGACATGAATAGTAAAATTATATTTTCGAATATTTTCGGTCCGTTCAAACGGTAAAAACCTTAGGAAATATTATAGCATCACTTATATAATATTTATACGTGGTTTAAAACCTTATAAATAATATTTTATGAATTAACTAAACTATATATATATATATATATATATATATATATATATATATATTGTCGTTGCAAAAATAATAAAAGAAGGAAACTTAACGTAAATACTATTTTGATTTATTAAAGTTAAACACAAACTATTAGATGGTGATATAACTATATAAATTACATTGTTGTATTTATTTTGAATGCATTATTCTTATAAGACCTATAAATAATTAGGTTGCATTCTGGATCATTCGTGTCATTTTACTCTATTGATTTTGCTATAATCAATACATTCACTTGAGGTGAGTTTCATGGCCCTTATTTTACTTCTTTCTAACTCTTTTGGGGGAGAATACATGCGTATTTACAATCTCGTTTTTACATGTTTGTTTACAAACTCGTTTACATACAAATCTCAGGGTAGATACTTGATTGTTTTTATAATTGGGACTGCCATGTACACTTTTAAACAAATTAGGAGTTCGCCTAAGTAGAGATAACCCACTACGCCCTCTATCATGAAGTGTTAATTACCTTGTATAAGTGCGTGAGTTATAAATAGATCTATTTGGGATTGACATCCCTGTTCGGGTGAGTAGCACTCACTAGTCTTGGCAGACCGAACTAACAGACGTATACCATATGGGAATTTTGGATGTTGCGGGTTGAACATCTACATGAGCACATTACTTAGCATTAATTTACTCACATACAAGTTGTAGCATCAGTGTCATGAGCTTAGGGAAATCATAATTACATTTTGTGATATTGTATGTGTTACATTATTAAACACTTGAAATCTTGTGGTCTAACATTTTATTCTTACATAAACCTATGAATTCACAACTTTATGTTGACTGTTTTAAACATGTTTTTCTCAGGTAATTAAGTGCATGCTACTTGGTTAGCATTTTGGGAAGCACAATTTCAAGTCACATTTTGGAGTCTTATATCACTAAAGATTTACTGCATTACTTTTGGGACACTTGTTATGTATTAAAATATTTATGTTTTCATATTGGCGAACAATTAAAACATGGTGCTTTTGTAACAAACTTTGAAGTTAAATTAATATATCTTTCAAAACGACTCATTTAGAGGTCATTCTCTTATATCTTGTGCAATAAAGTCATGATGTTACGCTCCCGGATCATTATTCCGCTGCGACCCATTTTAGAGGTGTTACAGATTGGTATCTAGAGCCAAGGTTATAGAGAACTAGGTTGCATATCTTACCTAGACTATAACCGTTTTCACAAACATTGCATCACATAAAACTTTTCATAAGGATACATACTACTTGCTTACACTATATGCTTACATGATTTATATACGTACTTAACTTCTCTTACGTATATTTGTTAAACTTGTCTTATGTATTATACTTATATATAAACCCTTGATTGTCACATCATGTCTTCATCATCATCACATGCCACGGTTACCTACACTTCTGTATCCACAGACAGTGGCTTACCACCTTAGGGCTTTCATCTGATGGAGGCTTATGAGCCAGAGGCTGCACCACAGTCTCCTGAGCAGGCACCACTCTTACTTGTTCCTGCCCCCGAGTACCCGGAGTACTTGGCACTGTTTGATGACGACATACCAGCAGAGGATCAGCCACTGCCTGCTGATGCATCACTTACTGCACGTTCACCTGGTTACATTGTTGACTCTGAGCCTATCGAGGATGACTCAGAGGAGGATCTCAAGATGGATCCCGTTGACTATCCCTCCGATGAGGAGGAGGAAGAGCCTTCAGCTTTGACCGACCCTGCATTACCTATACCAGATTCTATTCCCTCATCCGAGGAGACAGAACCATTTAAGACTGATGAGTTTGCTGCTACACCACCACCACCCTATACTGTTGTTCCATTATCTCAGAATGGTCTCCGTAGGGCACAGAAGACGATCCGACCCCAACCACCCCTACCAGCATCCATTAAGGCACGCATTACCGAGTATGCTATTGCACCCACACCTCCATCACCACCACCATCTCCATTATCACCACTATCATCCTTATTACCCAGGATTCCATCTCCACCATTGCTTTTACCATCACCTACCCGTAGAGACATGATTCCCGAGGCTGACATGCCACCTCGGAAGAGAGCTTGTTTCACTACTCCATCTTGTAGGTTTAAGATCAAAGAGAGTTCGATAGCCGCTGTTGCTAGACAGCCCGTGATCTCCTTGTCTCGAGGTACTGAGATTATGACCGCCTTATAGGAGGTCAAGGAGGACATGACTGACCTTTCTCGCAGACAAAGACCGGATAGTGAGGAGTTCTACACGCATCATTAGGACGCGCAAGACGAGAGAGCTTTGCTACAGGCTTAGGTATCCACACTTAGGAGAGAGAGGCGATATCATCGCCATATGGCTATGCTTGCAAAGAGCGAGGCTATGTATGTTTGTCAGGCTTGGTCACAGGTCATGGATTGTAACAGGGCGATACATGCCGAGCTCTTAGCATTACAAACTAAGGTCAGGACATTACATGCTAAGGTCAGAATGCTGCAGAGACAGAGGATTGATGATGGTGATAGACTAACTAGGCACATTCAACATGAGCATGACAGATTTAGAGTGCTAGAGCGCACTAGAGATGTAGAGCACCAGGATGGACCAGATGACGCTGATAGTAGTTGGTTCTTTGGCTTAACAACCCAATCCGCGTGTATTCTTGTAAATAGTTAGCTAACCATTTCACCTCAAATTCACCCAAAAAGTCACTCCTCAAATGTATCACATCCGTTTCCATTTTTGTTTATGTTATCTTACACCTATACCCCACAACCCTTATAAAAGACCTCTTTGATAGTAATGACTAATACTTGCGCCTAGCGGTGGAGGTTTGATCCTTTACCAAGCCTATGGTAATTTATATGCTATGACAGGTAATGAGTGTTAATTTTCCGTTTCCCATAGTTGTTATAATTTATTATACACCCGAGTGAAAGAGAGAATCCCAAACACTTATGTGAGGTGCTAGTATATGCTTTCCGTGCTTTTAATTACGAGGTCTAGAAGGTTGTGTTGTAAAATGCTTTTAAAGAGTAGGTTAAATGACCCCAATATTGCTATTGTCTAGGTAGAAAAGCCCATTTGCTTGAGGACAAGCAAATCCCAAGTGTAGGGGTATTTGATGAGGTGTCATTTTATACACTATTTCAGGGTCATTTAACCCCTTAAATCATGCAAATATGCCCAGATTATGTGCTTAATCGTTTGTTTTCAGGTTTTTAGCACTTGGATGGCATTTGGAGGAAATACACGTGACTTGGGCTCATTTGGAGAAGAAACGGACAAGACTACGGACCTACACCAAATCTCTTGAAGAATTGTGCAAACAGTGCGTGGAGACGGCGTCGCAGGCATAAAGCGACGCCGTCGCAATCTTTCTAGTGACGGCGTCAGGACGTAACCGACTCAAATCAGACCTAGAAGATTCTATCTTGTGACGGCGTCGCGACCATAACTTGACGTCGTCGCGACGATTTCTCTATATATACAAAACCGAATTTAGGGTTTTAAGTGTGTAACTTTGTATAACTTTTGGGAGCCGAACCCTAAGTACTTTGTCAGCTTTTAGGCCGTCTTTAGGGCTTAAAAACCCTATTGTAACTGACCTTAATCCATGTTTTAATCAAGTAAGATTATTTATCTTTAATCATTCAATATGTCTATGTGTTATTTGATTGATCTATGTTCTTGCTTCCTTTATAACATATTAGGCTAAACCCCTCCTTTGTATTTTCTTATGATTACATAAAAGTTGGATTATAGATCCTTTTATTATTTCTTCTTGTGATGAATGTGCGCGTTAGGCTTTAGAAAACTAGCCATAGGATATTAAATTGGCATAGACGTCTAGGGAAACACGAGTGTGTAGAAAGGATACCATCGGTAACAGTCTTCATACTACCTTACCCCTAATATGGTTGATCGCTCTTAAGATATTTCAATTGCATTTAATATACTCTTAGGGGCCTTGTAATAGTCTTCATACTACCTTACGTGTGCGTTGCCTTAACGGAATATTAAATAGACGGCGGGTTCATGTAATTCGTTCATGACTTAGGAAATACTTACACAGATCATCACGAGTGTGACAAGGCAACAGGATCAGGAGAAGCAATCTGAGGAGTAGTGCATGATTAAGTAAATACGTTCGTTTATCATATAAGTTATCACCAAAGTAGTTTAGATTTATTTTATTAATTAAATTAGTTAATCAGCCACCCTATTAAACCATTGATTTTTATGCTTTCTATAAATATAAAAAAACAAAATAATCTCTTTAATCATGTAGATCTCTGGCTAAGCCCTGTCTCTGAGCCTTCATTACCTATCCCTAGGGAACGATAACAACCCAAGTCATCCCTATATTACACTACACGATTAGGTACACTGCTAGGGGAGTTGTAAAAACATCTTGTTGAAGTCTTACGAATCCTACATTAAGTTTATGTGCCTCTGCGTGGAGGGAATAGGGAATAGTTTGGTTCCAAACTTAGTTTAGCTTAGTTCTACTCGCTTAAATCCTTTCAAGTGAGATTTTATTTTCAGTATATTAGCTTTCTTGTAGTCTATCCTTTCTTTGTGCCTTTTGTTTGTAACTCTTTTGTTCACCATCATGATGTATGAAAGACCACCTACCTCACCCTTTCAAAACCCACCATGAAACACAACCTTCCCATTCTAAAGATATACCTTGGTGTTCCAACAACATCAAGATGAATCTATCTACGATGCGTGGAATCGTTTCAAAAACTTAATCCAAAGAGTCCCTCGTCATGGCCTCGATTTATGCTCCCTTACTCAATTCTTTTATGATCATGTTGACGACTATACCTGAATGGACCTGAATTTGCAGCAGACGAGAACCTTAGGGAATTAAGTGGTGAAGAAGCATGGGAAGCCATAGAAAATTTCGCCTAAGGCAAAAAAGAATGGGACAACCCACCAAACATTATTTCTAAACAAGAAGTAGCAAATTTAAAGGCTCAAGCAAAAAGAATGTTTGGAAATGAAAATGTTTGGGTTGAGATGCATAGGGGTATAGCATAGGATATGGCGGAAAATCCGAACCCA
>BQNB010028368.1:17535-35793 GCA_026074375.1 Tanacetum coccineum | reverse complement strand
GAAGAGATCCATATGAAAGAGTTCTAAGCATCTAGTCGTTAAGACTATATTCTTAGCTTTGTGACTAGCGTGAGCTTGTTCTCCAATTTTGCAAGCATCATAGAAGTGTTGATCAAACTTAAGCTTATGTAAGTTTCTAACTAATTTCTTAGATGCTAACGATTGAATGAGACGCATATTAGCGTGACCTAATCTCCTATGCTACAACGTGGAATTTTCATCAATCGTTTCAAGATAAATTTTGTCTTTTAGCTTATTTCCTAATTTCATCATGTATAAGCCTTTCTTCCTAATACCTCCACCTATAACCTTACTATCCTTACTGATTTCACTATCATGTTCAGAAAAAGTTACTCTACACTTATTATCACGTATTTGTCCTACACTTAGAAAGTTAAATCTTAAGTTATCTACATGTTCTACATTATCTATATTGAGAGAGTCATTAAAAATCGTACCTTTGCCAATGATGTTACCATGAAGATTACTACCAAAAATGATCTTACCTCCATTGTATGCCTTGTAGGTTGTGAAGAGCATTCGGTTACCCGTCATGTGTTTAGAGCATCCACTATCTTTTATCCACTCATCGGGTTCCAAGTCGACTCCAAGGCATATATATTTATATAAGACAACAACTCAAACATTTGCTCCTCAATATCTCATGAGTCCAAAGTTGTTAATGCTAAACATCCCTTGCATGTGATGCATTTGATTGGGATGTGGAAATGGAGGACACATTCCCTATGGCATGTAACTTTGAGGTTGGAAGTTATTCCAAGTTACGGGAAAATCATGAGGTTGATTTTGTCGACCAACGTTTCTTTTTGGTTGCGGTGTCTTAGAACGAGTATAATGATTATTGACTCTTCTAAGTGGTAGAGTTTTTGACCTAAAAATTGGTTTACAAAATCCAACTCTGGGTTTTAACGATGGTTTATAAAATTGTTTAACTTCATTATCACTAGCAACATGAATTTTTACATTGTTTACTATTATATGTTTTGGTCTAGGACCTAAAATGGATTTTTGAAAAATAACATATTTTTCTTTTTCTGACGAACAGACAAGCGGTCCCTAATTTTCTTTGGGGGCCGCCGTGAGCAATTAGGGGACTGCCACCAGAGGACGTCTCCTTTTGAGATTTCACAAATTTTATTTCCTTAGTCCCGCTAGTGGATGCTTCAAATGAGTTAAACCCTAGACCCGATTTATCTCCGGATGGTTTTTGATTACTCAACATTTCATTTAAATAATGTGTACTCTTTTCAAATTTAGTTAGCTTAAAAGCTTCCTCCTTGAGTTTTTCATTATCGATTTTAAGTATTTGACACTTTGTACATTCGAGATCAACTCCCTTGTTTTTCTCGAGTTTAGACAACTTTTCTTTTAACTTACTAATTTCATATTCTTAGTAATTATTTTTAGACTAATCTTGCATAATCTATCATACTCACTATCTAAGGTAAAGTCATCTATTGATGAATTTTCATCACTAAAGTAGGAGGATTCGGAACATACCTCACTAGATGCTTGAGCCACGAGACATGTTTCGTCAATGGCCTTTTCATCATCTTCCTCACCGCTATCACTCCAAGAGCCTCCGACGAATGATCTTTGGTTCTTACCTTTTGGTGGTTTTGGACATTCTTTAATAAGATGATTTGGATCACCGCATCTAAAACATTTCCTATCACTTTTTTCGTTCTTGTCATCTCGGCTTCTTTGAAATGACTTTTTGTCGTTCCTAGGTTGTCTCACAAACCTACCTCTTCTCTTGAAGAACTTCTTGAAGTCTCTAACCGCCATGGCGTACTCTTCGTCTTCACTCTTCACTACCAGAAGTCGAACATTCTTCATCACTAAATTCCTTTTTAGCCTTCAAAGCAAGAGATTTTCTTTCTCCCTTAGCTTTGACTAATTCAAAATCTTTCTTGATGACCATCCTATGAACTTTTAGGTTCCTGATGAGTTCATCAACAGATAGTGATGTCAAGTCTTTTGACTTTTCAATCGTCGTGACATTCGCTCTCCATTTAGGATGTAGAGCCCTAAGAAACTTCCTAACATAGTTCTTGCTAGAGCATCCTTCATTAAGAGCTTTTAGACTAGTAATAATGGTATTAAATCTAGCAAAATCACTATCTATAGATTCGTCTTCGGAAATGACGAATTGTTCATATTGTTGTACCAAAAGGTCAATCTTGTTATCTTTGACTTGGCTATTACCTTGATGGGTGATTAACAAAGTTTTCCAAATTTCTTTTTCTGTATTACACATGAAATATCTTTCATATTCTTTTCTAGACAAAGCGTTGTAAATAACCATTTTGGCTTTGTTGTTTTTCGCAAGCCTCTTTTAAGATCATCACTTTGTTTTTCAAAAGGGACAACCACATCTAATTTGGTTTTCGGATTTTGTTTAATAAGTTGAAAATCACCATTGGTAATAACATGCCAAAGATCAATATTCTTTGATTTTACATACATTTCAAATCTATTTTTCTAATAGATAAAACTATCGCTTTCGAAAAGTGGTGGTCTTTGCATAGAATGCTCTTCTAGATATTTTTCGGAATCCATAGATCGATCCAAGCTTTAAAATACATTATATTTTAAAAATCTTGAGTGACCTCGGCTTCTGATACCAATTGTGGAAACTAGAAGGGAGGGGGGGTTGAATAGTTTACAGGTTAATTAGCGTTTAAAAATTTTTTTCTTATAAAAATACTAGATTCGAATATATGCAAGATCAACCAAAAATATGAACAACTAATGTATCTAACTACTTCCAACACAATCACAATACAAACAATAAATATAAGAGTAAGTAAAAGATGAAAGGTAAGAGATAGAACAATCAAACCACAACACCAAGATTTATAGTGGTTCGGCTACGAAACTCTTCTTCGCCCTACTCTACTCCCCGAGTATCCGACTCGAGATTTCACTATGTCCAACAAGCTCCCCTTTAGGCAGAAGAAAACCGGTATTATATAAATTAACTGTCAATAGTCGTGATCGCAAACGGTTGTAAGTGAAAATACGCTTACGTTGTTTTCCGACACTCGAGCTAAATGTCGAGCCCTAACTTAGCTAGAACCAATCTATTCCACTTCACCAATGTTTTTAAAAGACCTAAAATACTAACCAACACAAGATCTACACATACATATTTACACACTATCCATTTTACAACACAAAACAAGATCAAGAAAATAGAGTTTTTGGATCTTAAAAAAAATAGAGGAGAAATCACTAATCTATAACACTTCGTATTCTTGGCAAATAAAGAGTGGTTCTACTCATGCACTTGATAAGGAAAGAAAGAAGGAAGAAGATGAGATTTGGATCACTTGAAACAAGATTAAACTATGTTAGTGATCAATGCGAATTTAGAGAGAGAAAAGAAGTTTTGACTGAGAAAAGAGATCTAAAAAATTCCCGCAAAGAGGTATAAATCTGCAGGGAATAAGAGTAATATTTATAGCCAGGAAAAACCAACGTCTCCCTGTGGGCGTTCCGGCGGTCCAGAAAAAAAAAAAAAAAAAAAAAAAAAAAAAAAAAAAAAAAAAAAAAAAAAAAAAAAAAAAAAAAAAAAATAGGGGATCGACCTGCCTATCAGGGGCCAGCCCCTAGGTGACGCTCCCATTTTGTCTTATTATGTGGAAAAGTTTAAATCTAGTGTGAAACCTTCATTTTAAGGGGAAAACCATATTTGAAGATTTTTATAATTAAGTAAAACATTTAATTTTTAATAAAAATAATTTTGTATATTTTTATTTTTTGTAAGAAACTTTTGTAAGAAAATTTTAAGATTAAGGTTTAAGAAAAATAATATTTTTTTTTGATCACTAATCATTTTAATGATTGTTTTATTCATGACTTAAGTGATTTATGTCGAAATGGAAGTTTACGCTTAATAACATGTAAAACGTTTTTATTTTTATCGTAGATGTTTTTTTACTTTTTTCATCTTCAAAACGTAAAGGAGTCGAAAAATATAAATAAACGTTTTTTAGGCATTATTTTTAATAACAATTTGATGCCAGGAAATCCTTTCTTTTTTTCAAAAACATGATCATTTTAAACATTCCTATTGGTGAGTATTAAGTTGAATGATACTAAAAATTACAAGATGTGGTCTAACTGCTAATGAAAATTACTTAACTGTAAATAACAAAAAGGGTGTTTTTTATATGGTACATGTGTTAAAACCATGGCTACTAGTGATGAATAATCCCATCAATGGGAAAAATGCAATTCTATGCCTAGGATCGATTCTAGTTCTTTGTTCCTTGAATTGTATCTTGGGTCAAGTTTAATTCTGCAAAATAGCTTTCGATGGTTGGAGAAGAAAACAAGAGACTTATGATAAAATATATGGTTCATGTAATCTTTAATGAGATTCATAAAATTAATGGTTTCAAACAAAGGTGAATTATCCGTTACCTCAGTAACATTCCATCATAAGTTTGAATTATTTATGGAGAGAATTTTTATTACTTTGACTTTGTTACATGACTTGAGCTTGTGCTAGCTCATGGAAGAGTCTTAAAACATAATTAATTTAATTAACTAAAGCAATTTCTAATGGCTTAAATGATGTATACAAAATATTAGAAGTAATATATCTTGACCAGAGACCTTCCTACCTGACGTAAAGATGCTTTAATGTGGTATCCAATGAGGATTCTCATAGTGAGACTCCACCAGCAGTCTGGGTCTGTTTCTGAGGGTAAAGTGCAGCAAAAAAAAAAAAAAATATTGCATTTGTTTGTAAAGTCTAATAATTTTTCAAGGGCAATGACTTCAAAAGGACAATAACAATATTGCTAATATAGGTTCTAATCCTAACCTATTGTGTAAAAACTATGGTCTAATTGGTCATACTATTGAAAGGTGTTATGAAATTATTGAATATCCTACTGGTTTTAAAAGAAATCTAATTTTGATAAGGCGGGGGGTAATTCTAATGGTAAAACTTTTAATGGAAGTGTAGAAGCACAACGGGGTGCTTCTACTTTCACATGGTCTACCATCTTTGACACTCTTTTTACCAAAGGACACTCCTTTTACCAAAGATCAAATGATGAAAATTCTCTCTCTTATCAATGAAAACCCTCTAGAGTGCTAATGCCAATATGGCATGTATGAGACCTACTTTTTTTTAATGGAAATGCATTCTTTCATCTTCATTTTCAACAATTCTTTTGTGCTCAAACTTGCTCTTATATGTATAATTTGTCTGTGGGGTGAATTATTGATTTTGGGGCAAACCAACACTTAATTGTTTCTACTAAAAATATATTTGGTGTTTCTAATATATCCAGTCTTAATCTTACTGTTGGTCATCCTAATTGCACCCTTGCTAAAATTACTGTTATTGGGAATTTAAGATTAACTACTAATGTGGTGTTATCTGATGTGTTGGTTGTGCCTAAATATTGTGTTAGTCTTTTGTTTGTGCACAAGTTAATCAAAGATATTAAGTTGTTGTTGGTTTTGATGAACATAAGTGTTACATTCAGGATTTGAATCTGGTCAAAACTATAGGGACTGGTAGTGAGCATGGTGGAATTTATTTGTTTGATGTGGATCAAAATGGTAAGTCTATGTGTGGTCTGTCTAATTCTGCTTTTGTTTGTCATGTGTCTAAGCAGCTTTGGTATAGCAGACTTGGTCATCCCTTAGGTTTTGTCTATCCTTAATAAGTCTATTGGTTTGAGATATGACAATCATATCTCTCCTTGTGACATCTGTCATAAGGCCAAGCAGACTAGGGTCCTTTTCCATTGAGTGACCATAAGTCTATATTTGTTGGTAACTTGATTCATTTGGATTTATGGAAACCCAATAGGCTTGTTAGTAGGGTGGTTATAAGTAATTTCTGACTATTGTTGATGATTACAGTAGAGCTGTGTGGGATTATTTGATTAAAACTAAAAATGAAGTTAGTTTTTATATTTAAAGTTTTGTTCATTTAATAAAGACTCGGTTTAATAAAAATGTAAAGGTTTTCAGGTCTGACAATGGTACATGGTTTGTGAACAATAAAATTGGTATGTTTTTTTTAATGAAAACGGTATTATTCATCAAACTTTTTGTGCTTACACACCTCAACAAAATGGTATAGCAGAAAGGAAACATAAACATTTGTTGAATGTTGCTAGGGGTCTTATGTTTCAGGTGGGATTCTCTTTAATATGTGGTCTGAGTGTATTTTAACTGTTATTTATCTTATCGACAGGCTTCCATCCTCAGTCTTGTCTGGATCATCATTTTATTTGTTAGTATATGGAAAAGAAACTAACCTCTCTCATATTAAGTGTTTTGGTTGTTTATGTTATTCAACTGTGTTGAATAATCATGACAAGTTCAGTTCTAGGTCTGAGAAATGTATTCTTATCCGATATTTTTGGGTTAAAAAGCTTACAAACTATATAGTCTCTAAAACAAATCTGTTTTCTTCTCCAGAGATGTTGTTTTTTATGAAACCATTTTTCCTCTGAAAATAAAGTCTGATTCCTTAAAGGATAAAAATGAAAATCCAAATGTGTCAGAGTTGAACTTGTTAAATTTCTTTGATAACATAAATAATGAAACACTTAAAAAGCCCAATGATGATGAGAGAGAACCATCTCATGGTGACGGCAATGAGATGGATTCTAATATTCATGACAGTCCTCATCCTGTCAATGAAGAAGCAACTCTTGCAACCCAATTAGATGACAATAATGATATATACGAGGGTAGTCAATTAAAAAGTAATGGTTCTAGGTCTGGTGTTGAGTCTGAAAGTGTTACTAATATTGGGGATGAGCCACAGAAAGTGAGGAAGTCTAATATAGTTAGAAATCTTCCATCTAAGTTAAATGATTTTGTTGTTCCTAGTAACATGTTAATTACTCTAAATTGTCAGTTGTGAACTTATGTTTTGCTTCTAATTTGAATAAGTCTAGTGAACCCAAGAGTTATCACGAGGTTGCTCCTGATAAAAATTGGGTTGAAGCTATGAATAATGAAATGGAAGATTTGTTCAAAAATAATACTTGGGTCTTAACTGATTTACCTTATAATAGGAAAACTATTGGATGTAAATGGTTGTTCAAAATTAAGTATAAAAGTTCAGGAGAAATTGAAAGGTACAAAGCCATATTGGTTACTAAAGGGCATAGTCAAAGGGAGGGTATTGACTATGAGGAGACCTTTAGTCCTGTGGTAAAAATGGTTACTGTTAGATGTATAATTAGTATTGTTGTTCATTTTAGCTGGCCTTTATTTCAATTGGATGTGAACAATGCTTTTTATATGGTGATTTACATGAATATGTTTATATGGATTTACCTCTTGGATATTATGATGAGTCTGAAACCAAAGTCTGTAAGCTTGTTAAGTCTTTATATGGACTTAAACAAGCTCCCAAACAATGAAATGAGAAATTAACTAATGCTTTAAAAGAAAATGGATTTAGACAGAGCATAAATGACTACTCTTTGTTTGTTAAAAATGATAATGGTATCTTTCTTGCTATGTTGGTCTATGTTGATGATATTGTAGTTAGTCAAAATAACATTGATGAAATTGTAAAATTCAAAAAGTTTTTAGCATCAAAATTTCAAATCAGGGATTTGGGAAATTTAAAGTATTTTCTTGAGACTGAAGTGTTGGAAAATAAATATGGATTGTGTCTTTCTCAAAGAAAGTATTATTTGGAGTTGTTGTGTGAATATGGCTTACTTGCTTGCAAGCCTGCTGCAACTCCTATGCAGCAGAATGTTAGCTTAAGTCATATTGTGTCTGAAAGGGATAAAAAGCTTAAGTGAATAACTAAGTATCAAAAATTGATCTATCTGTCTGTTACAAGACCAAATATATCTTATGTTGTACACTGCTTATCCCAGCATATGCATTCACCATTGCAATCACATTTTGCTGTTGGGTTAAGAGTGTTGAGATATTTGAAATCAAATCCTGGGTCTGGTGTTCAGTTTTATCATGGAAAAAAGTTGAGTATGCATGCTTATTCAGATGCAGACTTGGCTAAATGTCTGGTTTTAGGAAATCTATGTCTGGTTTTTGTGTATATTTATGTGGTAATTTGAATTCATGGAAAAGTAAGAAGCAGACAACCCTTTCAAGGTCTTTAGCAGAAGCTCAATATAGATGCATGACATCTACAACCTGTGAAATTTTAGGTGATTAGGTTGGTACTGAAAGACTTAAGTGCGATGTCTGCTTCCTTGCCTGGTAGGTATAGTTCTTCGTTATAACTACAGTTGCTGCCAAATCCTGCGTTTTCCATGAGAAAACTAAACACTTTGATATTGATGTGCATTTGGTTAGAGAGAAGGTTGATACTCGTGCTGTTAGCACTGTAAAGATAAATTCAGCTAAAAATGTTGTTGATAGTTTTACTAAGAGTTTAAGTATTACTTAGCAAAAACTCAGCAAAAGTAGTTTTGCTTACAGCTGACTATGATTGATATGTTTAAAGTATGAGGTTGAGGAGGGGTGTTGAAATAAGTGTGTTGACTTTGTCAACCTCATACTTGAGGGACTGTTATTGTTATTTATCCTAACTTCTAATAGTTTGTGCTAGTTTTGTGGTGTTCTATTTTGCATGGGCTTAAGTTGCCAATTGAGAGTTCTAAGGTTACAATCTTTGATAATCGTTTTCTCTTTCAATTACAAAACTCTCTCATTCAGTCTTTGTATTTTGATCATCTTGATCAACTGTTCTTGTGATCAATTTGGTATTTGATTGAGTGTTGTAGTAAGGACATTTGTAGTCACCGACGACATTCTTTTATCTCGTTTGGAAGTCTTGAAATAATTACACGATGTTCAATCTTCTAACAACCGTGATATCATGCAAAAGGCGAAAATTCGTTGGGCCAATCGAGAGACAAACTCCAATACTTTCAAGCTATCATTAACTAAACGCGCAAATCTTTCAGTTAAAGGTAGTATGGTAGATGGTGATTCGGATTGTCGAACCTATCTTTTAGTACAAATTTAAACACTTTACGGACAGATTCCAAGACCCGTACTAGACGAGGTAGCTTAACGTTCCTTTACCCTATTCGTCTCAATAAGATCAGATCTTGAGAATGAATCTCGATCTGCAAAATGAAGATATTCGCACATCTGGGGTTGTGGAGTTGATAAAATCCCGAGGCGGACGTTTTACTTTTGAATTTTTTCGACAGTAATTGGGACGTTGTGGGCCTGACTTTTGCATTGCTGTGAGAATGGTTTTTTATCATGAGTTTTCTATTGGATCAACTCTGCGTTTGTGGCCCTCATCCCGAAAGTTCTTGATCCAAAAGTTGTTAGTGACTACGTCCTATCGTTAATTGAAGCCTTTACGAAAAGTCCGTTACTAAATCCGAGCCTTCTTGGCTTCCTGGGTTATTCGGATCTCATCTCAGATGTGTCAGACTGCATTCCTTCGCTAATAGACAATTCTCGATGGTCCCCTTTTATTATCAATGAATCTAGCTCGTGCAAACTTAAAAAGCAACAACCATGATATTTTTAAAATCGGATTTCGCCAAGGCTTACGATTCATGTTATGGTATTATCCTTTGATGATGTTCTCATCTCTTTTGGATTCTCCTAAAGGCTTCATGGATACTGAAGTCTGTTCTTCAGGGAACTCTAATTTATGTTAACGGGAGTCCGACTTCTATTTCATTTATACCGAGCGTGAAAACAGAGACCCTTAGCTCCCTTGTTTTGTTACTCAGTATGATCTCTCCACTTATTATTTTCCGCAGTTGAAGCGAATTTTTAAAGGATACAAATTGACCCTTCTACTACGTTGTCTCATTTATTCTACGCGAATGACGCGTATTATTGTATGGCGCATCTAACGTAAAAGGATCATAATAGTCTCGATGCATTCTCCTTACCTTTTGGGATGTCTATAAATATTCAGAAAGTCTTCTTCTTGGTGTCGGTATCCCCGATATTTGTTGTGGCTGGAAGCTTGCTAATCTATTTTGTTTGATAACGAAAGCTCCTTTTAAATACTTGGGTATTTTATAGAGTAATAGTCGTTCTAAAAAAGCTTGGGACGAGACGATTTAAGTAAAGATGAAGAAGATTGTCTAGGTGGAAACTAATACCTTATCTGTCGGGTCGTCTACCCGTCGTAAATCGTTCTGCTCCATCCTATCTACAACATGTCCGATTTTCAAGTTTCCCAACATCTTCCTTAAGTATAATGGAGAGTCTCGTAGAATTTTTTTAATGGCATTCTAAGGTGATAAAAATTTGCGGTGGGGCAAAGGTCCAAGGTGCGTGCTTCGAAGAATTCCGGAGGGTTGGAGTCTCTTAGTTTCTTTGCTCTCATCGGCTCTTCTTTTCAAGTGGTATGCCTACTTTCTCATAAAACTCCTTATGTTTTTTCCGAATTTAATCACTTACCCTGATTTAATGGTCCATGTCATTCTGCACTTTCATTTCGACCATGTAGCTTCATCATAACAGAAGTTATCCCATAAGTCAAAGGTGTCGATCTCAGTTCTCATTGTAAGATCTTGGAATAGGAACAGTACAAGCTTTTGGAAGAGCTTTGTTCCGATAATCTTCTCAAGCTTTCTTTTCCTCTTTGTTTGTCTGAAAGAATAATGACATATCGTTGCTGATAAGATGATACTCTATCTCCTCGTTTTTTCGTCGATCCATGTCCGAGGAGTTAGAGGTCACAACAACTGATCAGATTTCCGTTATTACTTGATACGTTTTTTATCCTAATATGGATACAGATGTTATAGGACTTTTAATGACATGTTGGGTTCAGTCAAGGATTTCGATTTAGTTAGAATGAGTCTTTGCTCCCTAAAAGAAGTTCCTCGCATGATTAAAAGTATTCCGAGTTAAGTATACGTTTTTGCTTGGAAACTTATCTCGATCATTAACCTACTAATCGAATTGTGTCTAGAAATGTCGCGCTTCCGTCTTTGCTTTCCCTATGTGATCATCGTGCTCGAGGATTCGTCCGAGAATAAAAATATTATTGGGGGGGGGGGGGGGGGGGTGGTTTTATTCTTCGGTTGCTCTGTGGCGAAAGATATTCAGAAGTTTAGTTTGTAAATGGTGGAATTTGGATGTTCATCCGGATATCGTACAAGATGGCTCTCCTTGTCAAAGCTTGCCGTTAGGGCTAAACAAAGAAGTTTGGAAGGCTGTTTACGTTCTGGGAACTTTGTGGAACTTCATAATCCAATTTTCCTTTTTGCTGTCACTATTCCCCGAAAGGATCTATTTCGACATGAATTTTGGACGCTCCGTTTTATTGGTGTGTAGCAAGATGTAATAAACTTTATGTTAGTTGGCTCAACACCCTTTTTTGATTCCTTGTAATGTCTAGCCTCCTTGCTAGTGTTTTCTAATAAAGTCCCGTCAAAAAAAATTGTATTGCATCGACGAGGGCAACACATTCTTTTGTTTTGTTTGATAAACAACATCTGTTACTATCTGCTTTTGTCAATAAGAAAATAAGCACGAAAGGTTGGTTGTAGTGCATATTGGATGTTATTGAGATGAGAGCTGATAGTTTTTACAACTACGTGTGTGCGATAATGGTAGATTATAAGAATGCAAGTGTTAAACTATTGCAGGAGGAAAATGGTCACTGTTAATAACTCAAACACTATGTTTCATCCAACATCTATAAAAATAATTCCAGACGTTCCATACAATCGATAAAAATCAATATGATTTATCACACACATAGCCTTTGCATACCATATCGGTAAAGACAGTGAATTTGTATGATAGTCAACTTAACCTATGTGTGTTAAAAAACAAAAATACCTATGTGAACATGGCATATTTTTCATGACGAATTAACCTACCACGTGTATATTAATACGTACATCAATTTATGTCAAAGTAGATATTGTTACCAATAAAAAATTGTTGCTACTTCAACAATTGCACTTTCTAAAATCAAAGGTTTTCATGATCTTATACAATTTCAACGAGGCATGTTAAATGCATCAAACATTTTGTAGCGCGTCCTAACAACTCCAACAATAATTATTTGTTAGAGTCCATGTTAAGATCCCGATCTTGATCTTATAATCTTACGATTTTATAATACTGCAAAACAAAAACGATTCGGATCTTATATAGGATTTTTGCGAGCTTAAAATCTTTTAAAATCTCGATTTTAACCATAGTATCTTATAGTAGTATCACTTAACAAGCATACAGTTAGCTCGCGCGTCTGCTGCGGGGCGGACTGGTGTTTTTTATTACAGATGTGGGTCTGTTGTTTTGCTTTTATTTAAATTTGATTGGTACAGATTTCAAAGTTTTATAAGTGTGGTTTGCGTGTGCTAATTTTTTAAAAATTATGTGGTTAAAGGTTGTTTTTTTGGGTATTTGGGTTCTTTTTAATATAATTTTATAAGATTTGGGTATAAATAGATGTAAACCTGGATTGCCTGCGCGTGTGATGTGGGCCGGTTTAAACTTTTTTTATTCGTTATTTATTTTTTGGTTTTTTATTTTCTTTTTTTTGTATCTTTGTGCGGCTGTTATTTTTCCTTTCTCCTAGGTCTCATGTTTAATAGTATTTTTTTTTAACTGGGTTTATGTGTTGGCCGTACATGTCGTGGGGTATTTTTTGATGCTGAATTTAGTCAATACTTTTGTATTTTGTGCGGCTTTATTTTTCCGGTCTCATGTTTAATATTATTTTTTATATGGGTTTATGTGTTGGCCGTCATGTCGTGGGTATTTTTTGATCTGAATAAGTCAATACTTTTGTAATTTTTTTTTCTTATTTTGTGTTGAGCAAAAAAAAAAATAATTATTATTTTTGTGCAATAGTTTCTTTTTTTTTATATGGGCTTATGTGTTTGGTCTCATGTCGCGGATATTTTTTGATCTGAATAAATAGGTACTTTTGTAATTTTGTTTCCTATTTTGTGACGAGCAATTTTTTATTTTTTTAAAGTTGCCTAGTTAAAGAAAAAAAAAAAAAGTGTCAAATGGGCCGGCCCAAAGTTAGGCCAAAGTGGGAGCCCAAACGAAATTGCACCGTAGCAAAGGTGGAAAAAACGACACCGTTTTTTTCCACCTTTAGTATATGTATATAATATCTAATCTGGTCCGATCTTATTTTTCTCAAATCACAAACTAAAAAATTATAAATTTATAGATTGTGTTTTGTACAATTTATAAAACAACTTTTTAATCTTTTTAAAAATTTCATAATCATAATTTATAACAACATTTTTATAAAATAGTCATAATTTTGTATTTATGATATATAATATTTTTTAGATTTGTACAATATTATAAAGACTATTAAGAAAATGACATTATAGTAGGATCTTAAGATCCCGATCCTATCTTCGATCTCAATCTTGCAAAGACGAAAACAATCATGAGTAAAATCCCGTTTTTAAAAACCTTGTGTTAGACAGTTAGAGAAAAGATCTTAAGATCCCGATCATATCTTCGATCTCAATCTTGCAAAGACAAAAACAATCACGAGTAAAATCCCGTTTTTAAAAACCTTGTGTTAGACGGTTAGACCCTTTTCTTAAGTTGGTCCACAACATTTGCAAAAAAAGACCCTTTTTTGCAAGACAAGTAGACTATACGACTTTGACACGTATTTAAAAAAAAATGGGTATTCGATTGTTTTTTGTTAGACCGACGACTATGTGACAACCTGTTTTTTGAGACCGTACTTTTTATTGGACCATTTTTTTGTCTTTTCACAAGAAAACAAAAAAAAAAAAAAAATTTTTGCAAAAATAAAAAGTGCTCGCACAAAAGTATGATATAGCAAGGGTGCTACTATTGATACTCCTCATGGTCTACCATAAAGTACGCATGTTTCGTACTTTTATTCTTTTTGTCCCCCCGTTTATATTTTACTTATCAGTTTATTTTTCGTACTTTTTGCCAGTTTAATAATTTTGAATTGTTAAACTTTATAGTTTTCGTTTCGCATTTTTAGTTTCACAGTTTTATAATATAAAAAATATTAAAAAAATCGGAAAAACCTAGAGGGTACGAATGATTTTTTTAGGAGGGAACCTATCTCTATAGCAAAAAAAGTAGGTCCCTCATTTGTACTTTTGTGATACTGTTTTTTTTATAAAAAAATCTCTATGTTTTATGAATTTTTAACTTTTTTTTAGCAAAAAGTGCTTGCACAAAAAATACGATCTAGCAATAATATGTTGTCACATAGACGTCGGTCTAGCAAAAAAATTCCAACAACTATATTATCATTTTTTTACACGTGTCAAAAATCTAATAGAGTCGTATAATCTAATGGTATAAGTGTATAACAAAGACCATTTTTAGAAAATGCTTTTGATTTTGGCCATATTGTGGACTCACTTTCAAATAAATGACTAGTTTAGACATTTATTTATTTACCTAAATACTAATCCTCGTGACACAGTTTCACAAACACAGTGCCAAATAGCGTTGATTAGGTGCTGGGCTAATTTGGCCCATATGTTTTGTCCATTTAGTCCAGTTTTTTTTAACATTATTTAGTCAAGTCAAGTTCCTTCCATCAAGATTCAGGAATTCTCACACACATATCCACCGTTACTCTTTCTCGATTCTTCTTCTCCTAACTGCTTCATCTCCCACCACAAATCAAGATACAAAAAAAATTAACAGGCATGTGTTTTTCCTTTAATTTTTTTTGTGATTCAATTTCTCTTTTAATTTTGGGAAAAAAATAACTTTAATCATACCTTAATTTTTTCTTCTTCCCGTTTTAGTGTTTTTTGTTTCAGGAACGCTTACGTGTTACGATTTGAGATCGGAGGAAGATGAGAAAGATCTTTAAGTTAATAGTGAGTCTCATCTTATGTTTTTAGCTAAAAATTAGGGTTTCGACAATTAGTTATGGAAAATAAGGGTTTAGGAACAAGTTGATCTACTTTTGATTTCTATTTGTCTTCAATTCGGATGAAACTTATAAGACATACTTAATTTATGTTAACTTCCTCCATGTACCCACACATTTAACCTTTTTATCCCCCAATAGGAAAATTAAATGCTCATGATTAAGATATATGTGTATTGCGGGTATACTCTTTCTAATTCACTTCTACCATGAATCACCACTGAATTTCTGATTGCATTGCTTGAACCTCAACAATTCTGTATGCACAGATATATTATGCCTCTTTATACTAACACATGCGCTTGACCATACATCTTTCACCAGCTACAAAATCCGAATATACCCATACAAATTCCAATATAAAGATTGAAGGTAACAATACGTAGTAAACGCGTATGAGAAAGAAAAATAATAATTAGTAAAATAGATGACGTCGTAAAAGACCTGAAAATATGGAATGTTACATCTCTACCTTGGTTTCAAAAGTATATATTAGTATTATACAAGTCATTAGTGAGCCATAGTATAAATAGGAAAAGCATAACATGTCAAAAAGTTTATCAACTCTATAACAGCCATTTGTATAGTTAATGTATGTTCATGTCGTCACAAGTTTATCGTTTGCTGGACGACAGAAACGCATCCTGGATTCCACAACTTCAAGCTATCCAACATCTTCATAAAAGAAGCTATGTGTAGATACTCATCAGCATAATGGTGGTTGCTTCAGTCTAGGTGAACAGTCGATGCATCCTGATGATCATGCGACTACACCGTGTGGCGTCAAAATATCAGCAAATAATTATACTACAAATACAGGTTGTGCATGTACCATTTACTAATTTGTTTGTTGACATAAAAGTTTACAGTTAACTTGCAATCAATATGGTTTCGTATGTTTAGGGGTTTTCTGTTTGTTTATAGGTTTACCGTCATCAAAAGGTCACGTGTAAATGATTATGAGCACGGTGGAAATTCATTCAACTCAATTGAACATCGAATACGCATCAATGACTGTGCCAGCACACCAGTCAATGCCGGAATGTCAGTTGAACAACTTACTGGACATGTAGATCTTTCAGGTATTGGTTACTAATATTCGTATTAAGGTACGTGTTTATGCTGAACTTTCAATCGTTATTGTTTCGGTAATTACTTTTTTTTGCTTTCTACACAGTTCCATCGTTGTCAAAGAGGCCACGTGTAGGTCGTTATCAGCGTAGTGGAAATTCTTTGGGTCGAAGTCAACGTTTAATGCACGACAACCACTGTCGCAATTCACTAGCTAATCCTCAAATACCAACTCCTAATTCTTCTACACATATACGTTGCTTAGGTAATGTTTAATAATACCCATATTAACATAGATCTTCATGCTAAATCTTTATACACTATTGTTTTAACATTTAATATGTCTTCTTTCGCATACAGGTACATAGTCATTAGATAGGCCATGTGTAGACGATCATCAACATGGTACAAGTTCCTCGACTGTGGGTGAACAATCAATGCATACCATGAATAATCCCAGTATATCGGTTGGTGTTGGTACTGCAGCTAATGATTGCACTCCCCCTATAAACCGCTCATGTACTCTACATTCATTGCCCTGCTACGAAAGACTTTTGTAACAGATTTTCAACCACTATTGTTTCAGTATTGAGTGATTTTTACTTTGTAAATAGGTCCACCATCAGACTATCAGTATACTGGTAGCTGTGACCATTCCTGCCAACATTACCGTGCTCGGTTTTGGTACGAAGAACGTATCAAGGATAATCCAAGAAATGCCCGTCCCAAATTCCATTGTTGCTGTATGGTGGGCCGCGTTGTGTCATGGAGAAGAGGATTATTCATTGTTGGATCGATTTCCCGAGTATTCCGAGCTACCGCTCAGAATTTGCTCCTCCTAAGGTTCATAGCCTACATGATGTAAGTTTTTTCAATAGTTTTTCTTGAGCTTATTGAAATTTTATTAAACCTGGTGCAATCAATATTGATAATTTCTCTTTACATGTTGTCAAACATTTTGGAGTTCCTGAGAGACCCTTTGATTCACGTGAAGATGAGCGTCGACTGATCTGAAATCAAGGCTGGAGGTATTCCACAATAGCTTGAAGTGGTATGTTGCTTTCCCACTTCCCTTTTCTATTACTAAAAGCTGATTCACTCAAGTATTCTTCGTTTTAACATAGTGTTGCAACGTCATTAGTCGGTCCCTAACTTATTTAATAAACCAGTCATGTTGGGAAAAAATTATGAACTAAAAATATTTTATATCATGGGTGGTGTTGTTCAATGAGTAATGTACTACTTTTAGATTCCTTAGTTAGTTCCTTCGTTTTGATAAATAAGTTAATAATTACTTTAAGATGTACACTACTGCATAACTAAAACTTGCTAAGAAATTTAGGCTACTATTTATTTATTTAACCCCATCCATCTCTTCTAACCATATTACAACCAATTTTTTAATATTCGATGGAATGTTTGAACAACAATGTTTAATGCGGCTTGCAGGAATCTGGTATAGTCTTATAAATATGCACGCATACTGAAACTTCCATCAACGCATGTCCTATGATTAGTTCATGTCAATCTTTCCGTTCACTTTTTAGGATTATGTAAGTTGTTCAATAAATTTCGCCACAAGGTTTCATTTTCTATGGTATAATCTTATATTATATCATTATATGTATTGCGTAATGTGCATATTTTTCTTGCTCAGTTGGTGCTAAGTGATGTAATTTTTCTGATAATTTGCATTTTACTGAGTGACTGTATTCTTTTTTGCTGTAGTATAACCATCTACGGGATAACACAAAAGCTACTTGAAGATCACAATACAGTAAGCCACACATTACTTATATGTTTATTGTACAAATAGATAAGGGTCATGTTTTGTCCTTAAACTTATTTATTTTTTATCCACAAAAGAATATACGTACGAATGTTTTGAAGAAGCATAAGTTGTTTTGGGAATGTCGTACTATGTCACCTTTTACATATACGTTGCAGTAACATGTTAGCCCCCGCCGCAACGCGCGGGTCATTTTCCAACTCGTTTACTACTAAAGTATATGTTAATAATTTTTTTTGAAGGATACAACTATGGTTGTCAAATTAACATGACCAACATTAAGACTATTTGGGACGGGTGGTCGGTTTAGTAATCTTATTCAGTGGTTAACCCAATTAACCCAATAGGTTAGGGTGTAGGCTTATATACGGATGGGTAATTAACCCGAATGAACTTTCTTTGCATTTTAAAATTATTGAGTAAATTGCATAAATCGTCCTTTAAGTTTGGCCAAATTGCATGTTTCGTCCCAAACGTTACGAAAGTGCAAGGATCG
>BQNB010028368.1:0-16628 GCA_026074375.1 Tanacetum coccineum | reverse complement strand
CTATGCAACGACTTATGGACATGGTTATACACTATGTTTTATTAAATATCAATTGTATGTCCAATATAACATAAGTTTGTTGTTAGGCTATGATGAGTATATTCTTCACGATGCATATCAATTCAAATTTCTACGTGTTGCATTAACTAAACTTGCCAAGTACCGTTACAGTTCATATTTCTATGACTAATTATAGCTGATATTAGCTTTGCTCCTGCAAAGAAGGTAAATGTGGTAGCTCGAGAAGCTAGAAGAAGAGATTCTTCACTGTCATTTGCTTTTCTATATCGAGCTGAAGCCGCCATTTTATAGTCAAAGAGGTAACTAGCTCACATTCGGTTCAATAATAATCCTTTAGATATTCTGAACGACTTGAATAAAGAATTATTTTCTCTGCTCTCAAATCCTCATTTGCGCCTTTCGGTTGTTAAGCATAACTTTTTCTATACGTGTTATGCAAAATGGTCAACTATTACTAATTATGTTGTTTAAAATGTGTGATACATGAAAGTTTTATACATGGCAGCGAGTGTTCTCAGTAAAATTAACTTGAGCACAACCTCTTTAAGAATTTATGTAACGACATTTGTTTATACGCATCTGGAAAACATAATAGCGCCAATGTTATAGTTTATTCAAGGACTATTGTAATGCCTCATAAGGAAGTGTATTATGTGTTGCTCATGTTGTTGACAACAATAGGGTAAGATATGTTTAGTGACATTTGTTTGACCTCTTTTACCCGAGGGGGTATAGTTAACTCCCAACATATGAATAATTTAGTTATGTGTTTGGTTTTGTAGTTTGTATAATCATTAAATATAGGAAAAATTAAATGGATTAATTTTTTTTAAATAAAAAAGGATTAATTGTTAAACTTATTTGAGTGTTTATAAATATTGGATGATGTAAATAACCGTGTATTTTTAGTATAAAAAATATGAAGTGTTATAAAGTATCAAAATAATGGGTCAACCCGGACCAACCTTTTATTTGACGTATGACTCTTTTGACCCATATTTATATGCACCCCGTTTGACCCGTGGCCCATTTTACCTATGAGCTATTTGACCCATGATCTAATCCAACTCAACTCGACCCAATTTCCACCTCTAGCAACTATGACATAAAAATTACTAGAACTAAGAAAAAGAAAATACATGCTCCATATAATAAGTTGGTTGACGCAACTACAATGAATTTATAAGTTACAAAAGTTGTAGCGACAAAAAAGTCAAAACGGGATATAATCGTAGTACTCTTATTATTAGCAGTGTCAAATTGGTTCAACTATACAACTGTTGAATTGGTTGTTGAACATTTGCATGGGACGTAGGTCGTAAGTTGCCGCTCATGACCTACCGGGTGGCTAGAAAATCTAACTACGTATTCACAAATGGTCATTTTTAAGTAAAGATCATAAATTGTAAGCTGGGTTTGGCCATCCTAATTTCTTCATCTCTTTTTAAGTTTACTAAAGTAATCAATCTAACTTTTTTTAATAGGCAGTTAGTATATTAGGTATTTGAAACCAATTTAGACAACTTTGTACTTCTAAATTACTCCTTAGCCATGTATAGTGTGTATACTATTTTCAAATTTCAAAAACCTCTCTAATCCCAATTCAACCACCCCAAGCCTCTCAGCACTCTGCCCACGTCCTTACACCCTATGCTATTCCAACATATACACTGCTCGACCTAGTCCTAGTGTATGTCTAACACGCTAAACACCACACTTCCCTATATCACACGCCAATATATAAAAAACCGACTCTATTTGAATTCGGGTTAGTAGGTTTCGTGTCAATTTGGGTTGGGTCAACTCGGGTTGGGTCTGTATGGGTTCGGGCCAACTCGGGTCGGGTCCGTTCGGGTTTGGATCAACTCAAATATGAGTAAAACGTAATGAATTTTTTTTTCATCGTTCATATAGAAAATTAATAAAATTTATTTTAGAAAGATATTTATTTCGGGTCGACCCGAAACCGAGTTACCAAAAATTTCAGCCCGATACTCGACCCTATTTAGTATTCAGGTTACTCGGGTTGACCCGAATAATTTTTTTTACCTGCGTAACCCGACCCGAATAGGCTTAATCATGGTCGGGTCGGGTTTTTTTGACACCCTTATCTATCCCTCTCTAAAAATTGAAATAATAAACAAAATGACAAATTTCAAAAAATTATAAAATTCTGTCAACCAAACATGTGTAGGCATTTTAAATTCTCAAGAATTTAAATTTCCTAAAATTTAAAATTTCAGAATTTCAAATTAATGAACCAAACGACACCTAAGTTTTATGAATTTTTAAACTTTTTTTGTTTTTTTAGCAAAAAATGCTTGCACAAAAAATACATAAAATTCGATCCTAGCAAAGAATATGTTCGTAACATAGACGTAGGGTGTTATGTGACTCATGGCTTCAACCATCTTGTTGGAACTTGTGGTGAGGCTATTATCTTTATTCCTTCCAATGTTCGATGGGCATGGCTGTCTTGGATCTTTCTGGTGAGTTTTATATTTCACTCGGGCTTTAGAACTTTTTTGATGATATTCTTTTACCTTTTGTTGGTGACGTTGTAGAGGGGTGAAAGTCCCGGTTCCAATTAAGGTAATATTTTAGCGTGGGAAAAGGTGTGTTTGGATAAGCTCCCACGAGATTTAACCTTTCACTTCGGAGGGATTGATATTCCTTCTATTATATGCCCGAAAATTGTGGTTTGTGGAGTTTCATGTCGCATCTTTTCTACTCTTGTAATTTTGTCGGTCTTTTATGGCCGTTTATTATTGCTCGATGGTGGAAAATTGTTTATTCCAGATTTTTTTGTTGAACATGAATGGATTGCTTGGTTCAAAATACTCGGTATTTCTAAGCTCAACAAGAAAATTGCTTAGAAATGGGCGGGGAGGTGGTCTTTTATGTTATGTGGTCACGTGTCAAAAATCTAATAGAGTCGCATAATCTAATGGTATAAGTGTATAACAAAGACCATTTTTGGAAAATGCTTTAAATTTTGGCCATATTGTGGACTTACTTTCAAATACTGTAGATGACTAGTTTTGACATTTTCTCTGTTTGTTGTTCTATATGATTGCCTTAGGGTTTTTGAGTTTACCGTTTAAATAATTAATAATAAAAGAATCCTTCTTCCGTTATAATCAAGTGTTTAATATCGACGTGTCACAAAATTTTAAATAAGTTATAATAAATCAATGAAAGGTAGTTTTTTTTTTAAGGCAAAGATTTTATTGAACACTAAAAGAAGATTCATACAAACATAGAAACAAACACAACCTATTCCATTCCCCGCAAAATATCTCCAGCCCGTGTGCAACGCACGGGTATGCATGCCTCGTATGAAGATAAAAAATAGAAATAGCATCGGAAAGAACTAAAGAGGCACAACACAAGCTCTTACGTAATCGCATCCGCAACCGTCTTCAGGTTGTTAACTCATCTACTTCTGTCAAAACCGATAAGCTTACAACGGTTTGAGATCCATAAAAGAGATAAAATTTGAATCTTAGGAAAAGATCTTCATTTTTTATCTTTTGCTTGCACTCATTCAGAGCAAGAACAACCCGATTTCTTCATCTCCAAACAACTCATATAGCAATGAGACATACACCGTGAAACATCTTTACGACTTCCTTTTTTCCGCCCTGAAATGTGGTGTCATTGCCAAATTGACAACACTGTTAATCACCCGGAAACAAGATATCCCACCAGTCATATTCTTTTGTGTATTAAAATTTCTAAGTAAATACTTATTTTGAGTGTTAAATTATCTGATTGAGTACTTGGGGGTAAACAAGTAGAGTCGGGTTGAGTATCGTCAAGCTCGACTCGACTATCAAAACTCAAGCTTGATTATTTCCAAATTTAAAGCTCATACTCAATAAAACCCGACATACTCGCTTTTCATGCATATTATCTTATACTATAATGAGAATTAACTAATTACATATATTAATAACGGTAAAAGCGTAAATTAATTATAATTACTTGTTTTTTTTAATTTTGTATTAACTCGTGATTAAATAAAAGGTGACTTAATGCTGAGTTTTATCTTGAAAATCTCAAAGACTCTAATTACAAAAGTTGCTACTCTATTCGTCTCAAATTAATAGTCCCTCTTAATATTTTCGGTTGTTTTAAAATTATTGTCTTCTTTCAAATATAATTGTGAGTAATATAACAAGTTTACCCCATATTGCATCTAATGATACTAAAAAATTACAAAGCAAATATAGTAATGGTTATGTTATTTTAAACTGTATGTTTTTTTTCGATAGTTATCTTCGGATTGAGAGCATTTTCTTTCTTATCAACAGCAACAAAAAACATAGCAACACAAGGCACATGCAATGAAGTGTTTATTACTGTAGTACTATTTAATAAAGAATATACGTGTCATGTAAGCAGTCGAATCGAAGTCTCTCGTCTCTCTTCCATCACATCTCAAATAAAGATCTTCTCTTTTTTTATTATTCCATCTTTCAATCAATACCCAATTTTTCTTTTATAAAAAAAGCCCATTTTTTAATTTTACATTCATCATTTTTTAACCAAACCCTTTGATCTTATACTATCTTATATAAAACTAAAACTCATATGTTATGTAGCTTGATTTCATTAAAAATATCCATTTTTTACCTTCTTTTTATATAAATTGTGCTTGAAAATGAGTGTTTTCAAAGCTTTGAAACGAAAACCAAAGCTTTCTTGAAAACCCATGTTTTAAAAGTTGAAATCTTGGATAAAGATTCAATCTTTTTTGTGGGTTTTTGGTTATTGATGTTTTTTGCTTAATGGGTATGTTTTGATTTGTTGAATCT
This sequence comes from Tanacetum coccineum, assembly GCA_026074375.1. Lineage (NCBI taxonomy): Eukaryota > Viridiplantae > Streptophyta > Magnoliopsida > Asterales > Asteraceae > Tanacetum > Tanacetum coccineum. Next base: position 11,787 of record BQNB010028368.1, on the reverse strand, counting down.
TGATGTTTTAATGTTAAAGTAGGTAATTTAAGGTTTATTAGATCTGTTGACCATTTTCTTATTGGTCAACTGTATTAGGATGATGTTTGTATCTTTGATCTTAGTTTAGATTGAAAAGGATAGAAGATACAAATTAGTCGAATTCGCAAGGTTACCTTAGTTAAGAATGGGTTTGATAGATGAGATGGTGCCAACTGTTTCTGTTTCAATTAGTTTAACTAGTCCGATATCCGCTATAGCCAAAACCAATGATTATAATAGGATTACTTTACTCGGGACCGCAAGCTTGTTGTCTGATCCTGTGTCTGTGCTTAATGATGGAAGTAACGGGGTAGTTAATGATGATATTGTGATGCAAGGAAACGATACGGATGAGATTATGTCGATAGGGGCAGTGGATGCAAGTGCAATTAGTGTACCGATAGCAGTTTCAATAAAGGGTATAGAAAAAGGTCAAATAGTCGCTGAAGTAATAAGTTTGGGGAAAGAAACGATAGATAGTGCAATCGGGCATACTTTAAAAGCAGCGGTGGCGGTTCTTGCTGATAACAATCAAAGAAAAGGCGTAAGGAGTGTTTTTGAATTAGAGTGTGTGCCGCTTTATGGTTCTCATGCGGTTTGTGGTAAAAGGCCTGAGATGGAAGATGCTGTTGTGAATGTTCCTCAGTTTATGAAGATTCCTGTTAGAATGTTGGCTGCAGATCATATAATTAATCGGGTGAATCCAAATTTGAATGATTTGACTGCTCATTTCTTTGGAGTATATGATGGTCATGGAGGCTGCCAGGTACTGCTCTTTTGTTCCATGATTATGAGTTTATATAGTTGTGCAATCTTGTGCTATATAATAAATGCGATGAAATGTTCCTTTTCATGTACTTATGACTTAGTGTCGATGGGTGTATGTCAAAAGAGTATTGCAAAGTAATTATATGGTGAACGTATCACCTTCCATTTGAGCAAGGGTGAAATATGGAATAAACTAATTTTTTTTTCTATCCTCAATAGGATAGTTATAAGCAGAAGTACGCTATGGAGCCACTAGAATTGCATTTCGAAGTCTTCATAGTTAGATAATTGATTTCAAAATCGACTTTTAAGCACCCCTAAATACTACATAGCTCACCATAAAATAGACATTATGCCAATTTTCGTAAATAGAGCTCTTAAGAGAGTGGTAGGAGAAAATAGCTTTAGATTATCTAATATGTTAAGGTACATAGCCTAGAATGACGGAAACAAATTTAACGTCAAAAAACTGGAGTTGATCTCAAGTAGGTTGCTATTTTGCATATATAAACCTATTATCTACTTTATTGTCTCATGGGAATAACAATGCTTGGTTGGCTCATAGTTATAGTAGATTTGTTTGTCAAATCTCTGAATCTAGTGGAACATCAGTTATGTATTTTAGTATTCGCAATGGTAATAATGGGTTAATAGGTAATGTTGCTTGATCGCAATATTTATAGAAGAAAAGATCAGAACTTTTAATAAAGTCGTAAAGAAGGTTCGGCTTTTTTTACTATATATAGGTCAGTTCTTGCCAAGTTTCATCTCTAAAGGGTCTAATAAGAAAGAAAAAAATAGCTTAAAAGGAAACAAGTTGGAAGTCGTGTATATTTTATGATGACTCCCCCCAGAATCATTTTATCTAAAAAATTAGATTAACTTTGGATTACTAGAATCGGGTTATCACATTTGACAAACTAATTGTTTATGAAGAATTACCAAGACAGAAAGCGTTTCATCACTTTCATGGCAATCTAACCTGTACCAAAATCTACTCGGCTTGACCTACTCCATTAATAAAGTTAATTATATTTCTGGTAGCGTGGTATATAAAATATGATCATGTTTATTTGATTTAGGTGGCCAATTACTGTCGTGATCGTGTTCATATTGCATTGGAGGAGGAGATCAAAGTTATGAAGCAAGAAATAGTAAAAGGAACCATGAACGACTCTGTTCAGGTTCAATGGGAGAAAGCCTTTACCAATTGCTTTCAAAAAGTCGATGATGAAGTTGGAGGAAAAGCTAGCAGAAGCATTGACGATCCCTTTAACTCTGAACCAGTTGCACCAGAAACTGTGGGGTCTACTGCAGTGGTGGCACTGATCTGTTCATCACATGTTATAGTTGCAAACTGTGGTGATTCACGAGCTGTTCTTTATCGTGGCAAAGAAGCAATACCTCTGTCAAATGATCATAAAGTAAAAATAGTTCTGATGTCATATAAATATGAAAAGTTTCTTGTTCATGTAGCTTACCTTTTATTTTCTTATTGCTAAAATTAGCCAAATCGGGAAGATGAATATGCAAGGATCGAGGCAGCTGGTGGCAAGGTCATACAATGGAACGGGCATCGTGTTTTTGGCGTTCTTGCAATGTCAAGGTCCATTGGTGAGTTTATTTTTGGGATTAATTGCATAAACTAGTGACAAAATTTTGACTTGATTTCTGTTTTAGGGAACCATTCTCTTTTTCACTGAAAACCCGAACTTTAAAAGTTCTGATAGAAATCCTTAAGCTTTCAAAGACTTCCATAGAAACCCTCCAACTTTTAAAACAGTTTTATAAGGACCCACAAAACTTTTAGTAAAATCCCTGTTGACTTCTGTTACGTGGCACTTATGGGGTTTACCTTACACGCTAGTTAGGGTAAAGGGATTTTTACCCCGGTAAAATAACCTTACATGCTAGTTAAGTGTTGGCAAGGTTGGAGTCTTGGAGATTACCTTGAATTGATCTTTTGGAAGGTTTTTGAGCATTTGAGTGTTTCTTACAATGCAGACATAGTTGGTTATTTTTTATGCAATTTACGCTTTACCCCTTCGGCTCAAAAGTTATTATTCTTTCTAGCTTTAGTTTGTACCCAAAAAAAATGACTAATTGCATGTTCCCCAATCTCTCTAAAATGCGCTAATAGAAAGTGCAAAACTGCATTGTAAAATTGGCATTTCAACTAAAATCTGTATATTAACTGTACGTGTAAAACTAGCTCTTTTTCTTGTGGACATTTCCACAAGGATTTTGTTAAGCATCTTATTTCTTGTGGGCAGTTATTTTGTGACGGAAGTAGTAATTTGTAGTTGGAATATCTAAAATACCATTCAAGCCATTTATCTTGGCTTTTCTTGAATTGGTTTGCTTCGTAGGTGATGGGTATTTGAAGCCATGGATAATACCGGAACCAGAAGTCACTTTTACTCCAAGAGCTAGAGAAGATGAGTGTCTTATTCTAGCAAGTGACGGGTTATGGGACGTGATGTCAAATGAGGAAGCATGTGAAGTTGCTAGAAAACGGATCCGTATTTGGCACATAAAGAATAGCGGAATGCCCATTGAAAAGGGCGAAAATGGAGTCGATCAAGCAGCACAAGCAGCGGCTGATTATCTAACAATGCTTGCCTTACAAAAGGGAAGCAAAGACAACATATCTGTGATAGTGGTGGACCTTAAACCCCAAAGGAAGGTTAAACCAAAGCCTTGATAATGATAGTATATGTTCACCCATCGTTGGTTTTGCTATAGTTATTGTACAATTCACAAAAAGAAGAAAAGAAGTGCATTTGTTTACATTACTTTGGCTCATTTCTTTGAAATATGGGCTCTAATGTTTGTATGAGAATATGAGAATGATTTACTTTTTTTGCATGATCTCTTACATATAAATAAGAGTGGATCTACTAGGGCTTTGTTGGTGCACTTCACTAAAAACATGGCTATGTGAATTGTCTGCATTTCTGCAACCGATGTCCCTTAAGGTGACAACTATGACCTATATTTGATATCGGGTATGTAGTTTCTCTGAAGGGTCAAGTGGGTAGAATAGCAAAACAAAAACGTAATTTATACTAGCTTTTTTACCTAAGTCTTCTAAAACTATGTAGGACCATAGATAAGATTGTTACCGATAGGTACGTTGTTTATTGTTTTAGCATGATTCGGGAGTTTTTAAACTTTTTTACTGAAAAATTTGTCAAAAAAGATCCATAACAAAATTCCTTCATCCGATAAGAATCTCGTGTACAAGAATAACTTTCTTTAGCGCTCCCATTGTTACCCCGTCTTAGTTGTATCATTGTTTGTTTTGTATACAAAAAAAAAAAAAAGAAAGAAAAAAAGAAACTGTATGTTCGCAAGATCTGGATAAAAACTGCTTAAGCAAGATGTGGTTTTACTATCTTAATTTTTTTGCTTTTTTAGGTAATAAGAGCACCTAAATAAGTACGCAGATAAAAATAGAAGGCTTTGCAGAATAAGCTAATCCAAACACTCACTTTGAATAACATCAAAGGTAATAGTGTTACTGAATGGTTACGCAAGCTTTTACTAAAACCAATGCAGGATACAGTAATAGATGTCTTGAAACATGTGAATGTGATAATGGTAACTGTATGATTCTGCTAATAGAAAACTACAAAAAATCTATGTCAAAAGTTTCTGGATTATGAATAGGGATTACACATATTGTTCGTTAGACAAACAATAACACAATAACTATAAGTAACCTTTTGGCTTGTCACCCATCAGTCCATCCCCTAGCAGCAAAAGACAAACACCAACCGTTTTTTAATTCAAATTTATCGTCGGCGCCTCAACACTAACAATAAACACCTAAAAGTATGCAGATAAAAAGAAGGCTTTGCAATAAGCTAATCCAAACACTCACTTTGAATAACATCAAGGTATTATGTTACGAGGTTCCAAGCATTACTAAAACCAATGCAGGATACAGATAATAGATGTCTGAAACATTGTCGATGTGAAATGGTAAAAATGTATGGTTCCGCAAAGAAAACTACAAAATCTATTCAAAGTTTTCTGGAAATGAATAGGATTGCACCTATTTGTTCATTAGACAACCAATAACAAAATAACAAAGGGACCTTTTGGCTGTCACTCATCAGTCCATCACCTAGCAAAAAAGACAAACACCAAGCGTTTAAATTCAAATTTATCGTCGGCGCCTCAACCTAACCTCCAGGAACTTCAAAGGAGCAGGAAGAGTGGCCAACGAGTCTTTTTGATTCAGCGTTGGCAAACATGTCGTTGAACTTTTGAGTCAATATGATTGGCAATTTATGCATGCAAGGTTCTCCCTTACCTCCTCATCCTACATCAAGAATTAGAAAAGTATATTTATCAAAGTGTGGTAACAGATGCATGAATGACATTTATCATGATGATGTTACTAACAAAAAAATCAGCTACAATGGAAACAGATCAAATGGGTCGGGACAGGTTGCAAGTCAACTGTTATCTAAAGTTTCATTTTATACTGTTTCCTGTTATCAAATTTAATGCATCAGCTATTAGTAGAGAAATTTATAGACTGGACAAAAACAGATTGCGGGTGGGTCAACCCAATCCGCCACATATTGGCCTGTGCTAAAGAAATGGCGTGTAACCCATCTTGACCCGTGTTACCCAAACCTACCTATGTTGCCATCTATACTTTAAATTTCCCAAAATACAAAGTTTAACTAGAGGTGTAAGTTTTAACTATTTGCTAACTGAATCGAGTCTATTTGGATTGTTTTATCTCTGATGGGTGATATTGGTATATTAATATGTATAACAAGCCATTACATATTATTCGAAAGATTATATAAGCATTGAAGAATAGATAAATGATTGTATCACATTATTATTTCTAAAAGATCTATACAAAAAAGGATCTGATTTAAGATGTCACAAGCCCAACCCATTCAGTGACCTCTAATGTGATTTAAGAATTCATGATACATGTATGCATATCGTGTAAAACCGAAATATAAATTATTTACCTTGACCTCGTCGATCTTATGAATTCTGTTACAAACAAACACAGGATAAGATTCCGGTGTTATTTTTTTTCCTTTCTGCAAAAGCTCAGCAATGTCTAGAAGGTATCTCCACTCTCCCTTAAAGATGATCTTGTCTAAAGGATAAGCCTGTTGAGGTATTGTTGCTGATAGATCATGAGGTGGAATATTACGAGCACTACTTGTAGCTGCGGCACCAACTTCAAGAGCCTTTGCGTTAACCTTTGCATCAGCCATCTTGCTATTTAAATCGGCTTGGGCCGCCTGATCACGGTTTGCACGTAGTGCTTTTTCTTTCTTGGCCTACCGTAACATAAAGCAAAAAGAATTAACTACACTCCAAACTGGCATTGATTTTTAACTTGGGCGAGTCAGGTTGAGGATCAACAGGCAAAAGAGTGTTCAGGTAAACTGGTAACTTTTGTGTTCAGAACTTTACCTTCATGCCTTTAATTATTTTAGAAATTAGTGTCTAAATTATGTAGACAAAATCATACATTTACAAAATGAATGAGTCCAGTTTTTTTAAATAAAAAGTTTAGCTTCAAGCCAAATTGCACCTTGGTCAAAATTATCATAATGGTTAATGGGCTAAAATAGTGAAGATAGGGCATTAAGCCAGTTCCACTTCGAGATTGATAGACTAACGGCCAAAATGCACCAAGTTTGTAGAGGTGTGCTTTTATGGCCCTAATCATATAAAGGTTCTGAATAATGTATAGTTTTGTTAGCTAACTTTTGAACATGGTACCATTTTTGTAAAACGAAGTCTTTTAGATCACCTTAACAATCAATATCAAGCCAAAATTACTACCTAATGAGTTGCATCTTAATAAGATAGCATGTTTAACACAACAGTTGCATACCGTTTGTTCAGACTTTTTAGTCGAGAACTGAAACGTTTTTTCTTCCTTTTTCTCTTCAGCTTCGTCATCTGCAGGATTAACTTCATCATCGAACCTTGGTTCCAATCTAAAGATCTACACACAAGACAAAAAATGTCATTAATCATATACAACACTGTTACTTAGAGTGTTTAGGATGCATTTATAATAAGATTATTTTCATGTATCGAGTTATCTTTCAGTACAAATTCTAATTATCCCATTATAACTAGAATGTTTATCCTTACATATTCAAATTTGACAAAAAAGTATATTATCTATTCATTACTTCAAACACAAACACAAAACACATCAGATCACTATCTCAGCAACCCATTTAGTTAATTTTCTAATTTTCATGATTCTGTATCACATAGTCAGAGAGGTGTTTGGCTTATATTACCATATAAGTTTAAACTCTCTGCAAAAACACCACTTTCAAAGGGCTTTGCAAAAAGCCCTTTTCAACTCATAGATAGAAGCTATTAAGCACTACCCGGTAAGCATTTGGATAAGCTTATAAGCAACTCAAATAAGCTTAGTAAAACACTTGAAACTTCCATTATGGTATCATCAAAATCCAATTGCCAAACACCCCTGTTAATATCTCATTTTATGGGCTTAAAATTAGTTAAAATTTTGGAAAAGCCAATAAGCTCGCATATTTGGGCGAACTTGAACTTATCGCTTATTTAAGTACATATGCTTACCTTGATAACGTAGCAAAGTAACAAGCTAAAAAAAAGTGACCTCATCAGATTTTCCATATCTCAATAAGCGGATAAGCCAATATAATAAGCTTATCCAAACGCCCCCGACCCTCCTAATTAACACAGTTTCTAATAGCTAAAACACTTCCGGTCACTATCCTGTTACTAACTAACTATACAACTAGCCACTCCGTATTAACTAAACATTTCCGATACACAAAACATAACTAACAAATATCCCATACTTCATATATCAGAAACTATTTGCCAAGCAATCAAACATTTATCCGATACCACATTAGACTAATTTGAATCAAACAATTGAATATCTTAGAGTCTGTTGTGGATTAGGCTTTGGGTAACACTTCCATCTAATTGCATTTGCAGAAAACCAATATAAAAGAAACAATGTTAAAAAATAAAAAATCAGATAACCCGTATGCAAAACTACTTTTCAAAAAGCAGGTCCAACATGGTTTAGACAATAAGCGTTCCCCAAACACAATAAGCTGATAATCTCGCCCAAAACCCAATCCCAAAACACCCTCTAAAACAAAACACAACCCATAAACAACAACACAACTTCATTTTAATTTTCCAAGCAATCAAACAATTATCCGACAACACTAATTCAAATCAAACAAGTAAATATCTTAGAGAATATTTCGGATTGGGTGGAAGTTTCTGCATGTTGCATTTGCAAAAAGCGAATATGCTGTGGCGTTTGTTTAAGCTTATACGTGGGCTTCAGAGCTTATTTGATTTCGGCTTATATTTTTCCAGCTTATTTTGAGACTTATGGGCTTATATAAGCTTATTATGATATAACAAACTTATATAAGCCAGTAAGTCTCAAAATAAGCGGAAAATTGAGGCTTATGAAATCAAATAAGCTCGTAAGCCCATCCAAAACACAATCCCGAAAAACCCTCTAAAGTCTAAACCATAACGAAAACAAAAGAATACCTTATTAGACTCAATAGGAACAATCTTCAAAACACCAGTCTCCTTATCAAGCACACCAAGGCTATAGCTACAGACTTGTTGAGCAGTAGCCTCACCCGAATAATTAGTCCCAACAAACTTAACCTTATCATTATTATTCGAGCTGACAACAACTTGCATCCTATTACTACGTTTCACATGTTTCATAACCTTAACAACACTATGTTGTTCCTCACTTTTGCGTTTTTTATTATCTGTAGGGTCATACCCAGATGAAAAGTATCCTATTATCGGGAGTGATTTGTCGGCTGTAGGGTTTAATGTTTCGATTGTGACATTCATTCGTTTGGGTTTTTTGTGTTTTTTTGAGGATTGTGGTTCCATGTCTGCTTCTTCTGTTAGAAATGTTTTTTCTTGTTCATCAAAATGGATATGGAAGGTTATTAGGGTTTATGGAGGCGCAGCTAGTCTTTTTTTCCTTTTCTTTTTAACTGGCTACACTATAAACATACTGGCAGGTGCCCGCGCAATGCTGCAGCGAATATCTAATTTTTATTCCGAGCAAATGTTTTTCGTTTATACGTTTTTGCCAACACTAATTTTATGAAAGAATGGAAATTTTTAATTAAAATAACTATAAGTCATAATAATGCAAAGTATTTCATATTTAAATAAACCTAAGGTTCGAATTAAAAAAATAACAAAAGTAGCATATTTGATACATAAATTAAAGATAAATGTCGCTACAGAAATGTAATTGTGTAAAAACACAAAATGCCGACTATTAATAATTTAATCTACATCATTAGCTACTAGGGGTGTTCATCGGTTCGGTTTTTGGGTTGTACGGTTCGGGTTCATCGGTTTGAAAATTTTCAAAGTTAAAACCAAAACCAAACCAAACCAATTATAGAATGGATAAAACCAAACCGCACACCAAATTAGAATTCGGTTTGGTTTCGGTTTAAACCAAGAAAACCAAATTTAAGTGAACTCAAAAAAATTAAAAACATTTCCCCCAATTATAATCTAAAAGTTATAATAAAAAGCTAAAATATTCAAATTAAATTAACAGATCAAAAAGTCTCACTGATGCTCAAGTAAATCAACAAAAAAAGTTTAAAAAACAAAAAGGTTTAAGAAGTTAACAAAAATAAATGAAAGCGAAATAAGATAATTTTTCTTCGACAAAAGTCTTCACAAGCCTTATTAGCTTGAATATTTCATCTTCAAGCATTCAAACACACTTGCAACTTCATTCTTGCTCTTTATATAAATCAAGTAGCAAACCCTTGTTCAGTTGTTTACGAATATGCATCAATCATTGATTTGAGAAATGATTAGTTTAAAAGATATTTTAAAAATTTATAATTGCTAGTTAAGACAATACGATAGAAGTATATATTCCTATAATTAACTTTTTTTTATGTGTATATAAATATTCGGTTTTTTCGGTTTGGGTTGGTTATATTTTTGTCAAACCATAACCAAACCAAACACCAATTAAATTCTTCGGTTTGGTTTCAAACCAAACCGTACACCAATTAAAACTTTCGGTTCGGTTTTATTCGGTTTCGGTCCCTTTTTTTCGGTTTGTTTGGTGTCAAACCAAACACTAAACACCTCTATTAGCTACAACCAAGGGCGGAGCTTTGAAGGGACAAAAGAGGGTGTGACCCCCCTAGATTTTAGCCCAATAGTGTATATTTACTAATATTTCATGAGTATTTTTTTATGTTTTCTAATTTAGCCCTATCATAAAATATTATGAACTTTTTTGGCCCTCCCGCATATAATATTCAAGCTTCGCCACTGGCTACAACGTCTTTATCTACAAAAAAATTTAAACAATGAAATAGAAGCGAAGGGATCATTGGTATCACTAAGAGTAGATTGAGCATCTTCGTGTGATACAACTATCGCATCATCATTGATGAGGCTATAGAGAAACCTCTTAAGCTCATAAACCTTTTTAATATGTAATTATAAAGAGCTCACACATCAATTTTTTTTGAGCAAACACGTCATTATTGAGACAACGTGCAAATACCCGGCTAATATATAGAAAGAACACATAGTATAATTTTGTATGTATATATTAACCTACTCCCCCGTCCCACTTTTATTGTCCTTTTTTGACTATTTAAATTTTTTTTTTTCAACTTTGATCTTTAATATTTTTGTTTGTGTTGTATAATACTTTATGCAAAATATATGAATGAATTGGTTTTTAAATGTATTTTCATTGGTATAATTTTATCAACTATTGTATAACACAAACAAAAATATTAAAGATCAAAGTTGAATTAGAAAGACTTTAAAAAGTCAAAATAAGACAATAAAAGTGGGACGGAGATAATCCTCATGTTATCTATCACCGTAGCAAGCACAGTACTGAGCTCCAAGTATTTTGTTGGGATTATTCAGGCCCAAATTTTCCCTATCCATCAGGCCCTCTTTTTTGCTATCTGTTAGCCCACCGCCTCACCTCCACTCTTCCAGATACATCTACATCCCACAGGCACATTTTTGCTTCAAACCTTTATTATCATTCCATAAATTTAATTTGAGAAGACAGAAATATGATGCTGTGATTGAACCCACCACGTTCGTCCACATTGCTGCTGATCAGATTTGTCACTTCTAACACCTCCGGCACCGCTTTGATGTTTATGTTTATATTCCGAGTATTGAGATCTAAACTTTATTTTTTATGGGTTTGTTGGTTGTTTAATATTATATATAATTATTTAATTTTTGTTTTGTGGTAAGGAATGATGAAGATGATAACAATTTTCTGTTGGGTTTCTTTTTTATAAAGAAGATGATGATGAGGAGGAATCAAGGTTTGTTATTATGTGATTAATTTTGGTTTGCTATTGCCAAGATAAAAGATGAATGTGAAGTTTTTTTTCCAATTTGGTATATCCTACGCATATCAGAATAAAGTCGACTTATCCTAATTTTTTTGGAAGGGGGAGAACAGACAACATTTTGTTTACAATCTCCAAAAACATGAGGATTCTGTTAGAAATATAACAAATTCAAACTCAATTTACATTCAAGGAAACCTTAAATTCAAAGGTTTCAAAGAATACAGATTACATTGTTATATTGATACTCGAGCATCTCTTTGCTTGGCCAGTAAATATGTTTTCCCGCATTATTTATGGGAAAACTCGCCAAGAGAAATCATTGCTACCATTGCCAATGGTGATACTATAAAAATTAATCAAGTTTGTAGGAACATTTCCTTAAAACTTTCCGGATACGAATTTAACATACCAACGATTTACCAACAAGATTCTGGTATTGAATGGGCGGATAGTGCGGAAATACTGCAGATGCAGAAATTAATAAAAATAAAGGAATCTAAGTCCTTTATCAGCAACAAAAACAAGAAGAAAATTATTCATTCTTGTAGTGCCTTTATATTTG
>BQNB010028367.1:0-55652 GCA_026074375.1 Tanacetum coccineum | reverse complement strand
AAATATTAGCCTAAATCCTAAGCGCGTTAAACCCGAGACTAACTATTACATGGTGAAACTATTACAAGACTCATGGAATCGTAAATGATCATCACTTCACATAAGCTAACAATGCTAACAATCTCTCCATAAGCGGTGATGTTGTTCCTTTTTAACTAACACAACTTAACTAGATTGTTAACTTAATAAGAAATTTAAACATAATGATAAATGACACAATATTTTTTAATGTTTAATTCTAATTAGATATATATCAAAATATTCTACCCGGTTGTTTGCTGAATAACAATCGGGATTGAATGACAATTTAAGTGTATGATCTCATATCTAGATCAAAAGTATAATCAACATTTATACTTTAGATTGCAACTATGCTAACTCTAGGAATTAGCTATGGAGGAGTAAAATCTGTTTTGTGAATGATTTACATTAAGTGCATAAAACTTATTTTTACTCCTTTACAATTTTTTTTGTATATAGGCTAAGGAATTAGGCTTTACTACTGGTTCCTAATTACACGTGTCAGTTATCAAATGAGTGGTTGGGATACTATTTAATGTCTGTCATACTAGGTACTAGGAGGTGTTACTTTTGTGAATGATGTACTATTTGTACTTTTATACCAACTATAAAAGTAGTCATTCCTAAAGATAAATCCCTTTTGTAAAAACCCTGCCTTTTCTTTAGTTACTTAGACATTTTCTAAGTTTTCAAGTTACTTCAACTGTTGAGGAGATCGATGGGGTTTAGTGAGCTTATTTTCATAGCGCAATGAACCCATTACCTTCTTCTTTTGTTCAGGGACTTCATTCAAAAAGTACCACCTTACTTAATGGTGAATCTTTCTTCTCAGATTCAGGTTGAACAATCTTGTAGACAACTCACTGAATGACTATTCGTTCAATGACTTGATTTTTTTAAGGATATTACACATATGATGTTTTTCTATTCAAATCCAAAGACGAAGATCATTGGGCACTGAAATGGCCCAACATGTGATCATTCATCTAATCAAAATGATGACTCTTAGTGGTCTTGATCTTTGATCTTGATTGTCTTTGTCTTGAACTTGAGTCTTGTTATTGTAATTGTTAAGCTATAGTTGCAATCATGTGCTTGTGATCTTGATCTTGATCTTTTTCTTTATTTAATTTTGGGCAAATGGTCTGAAAAAGCATCAAATTTTTCACGTTTTACTTTTGTATGCTATGAACTTTTAATTTTTCTATAGAATACAAATACTTTGCTAATCTTCCTATTGTAACCCTCCAACAGAAGTAATTTGACGTGGCACTTGAATTAGCCACTTTTTCTCGTTTTCCTTTATAAATTTTCCGTTTTACACTTTGGGGGGTTTGTTTTGTCAATAATCAAATTACCAGGTTTGGATCATCACTTCTTACAACACTTCAACTAACACGATCAAATCTCACAAAATTCACAATCACTATAAGAATCCTAATTCAAACAATCATTAGTTCTTGAAATTACATAATTCACAGATACTACAAGAACCCTAATTTATGTCATTAGGTATGTCACAATTTCTTACTTTTTCTTTAATTTGTTTGTGGTTAGTTTTCCCTAATTTAATTATTCAAGAACCCTAATTTTTTTCAATAATCTAACAGTTAGATCTATGGGACCGACCTGCATTGTTTTGATGTTAATAATGATGGTTACTTTACCTATTTGCCTTTAACGTATGTTGATGGTGTCATCCTTGAAATGGCTATTTAAAGGATGCCTTATGAACAGTTTGCTGAATATTTAGAAGAAAATTGTGGCAACTACTTTCAAGGTTTGTATTACCAAGTACCAAATCATGACTTGGAAAGGCGTTTAGTTAGGGTTAGTGAGGATAGGTCATTATCTTACATGTTTGATGTTGAAGAGACATTTGGTAGGCTTAATATTTATCTTGATCACTTAGATATGAATCTTTCAGAGTATTTAAGTCAAGCTATTACAAATGAGATGGATGCTGAAGTTTTAAAGAAAATATGCCCTTTTAAAAAGTGGTATTGCAATGACTTTACCATAGATGAGATGGTTGATTGGGCTGAGATGGAGGTTGAACAACAGGGTGGGTCTTCTCAGTGTCCAAAAAAACTGAAGGGTGTTGAAACTAGTACTAGTACTAGCAATAAAGACAAGGGCATAGATGCAACATAGGGTGTTGAATCTAGGACTAGTACTATAGACAAGGGCAAAGAGAAGGTTAGTAAAGATGCAATAGAGGTTGTTGAATCTAGGAGAATTACGGTTGAAAGTGACTCTGAAAGTAAGTATGACAGTGATGATGATAGTGACTATCAGTCAGATAAGTCAGTTGACTATCTTAGTCCTGGTGAAGAAGAATTGATTGAACTTAGAAATAGGATGAAAGCTAATAAAGAGGCAAAGGCTAAAGCAAAAGATAACCCAGCTTCGTAAATGAATGAGCCAAATGCTGAAAACAGTATGCCTACGGATAATGTTACATGTGAGACTTTTAAGGAACATGATATTTACATGAAAAAGCTTTTGAATAGTCTTAAGACTGCTGATAAGGATGGAATAACTGAAGATCCTTTCATTTCTGTTGAAAAACATGTGGAGAGGTATCCAATGTATGATGAAACTACACATTGGAGACTAAGGAAACCAAAGGTAAAAGCATATGATGTTTTTTTTTTCTTTTTTATGTTTATAAATTATGTATATTAACACATATTTATGTTTTAATTGCAGGTTGGTGAAAATTATGTAAGTGTTGGCCAGTTCAAAGAGTGCTTAACCTACTATGCTCTGGCAAATGGTTTCTCTTTGTGGTATGAGAATAGTTGTGAAGAGAGTGTGGTAGCAAAGTGTGGACAAAGACCACCTAGGTTGTCTGATCCTGAGAAAGGGAAACAAAGAAAGTTGATGAGTTTTCTACATGTCCTTGGATTGCAAAAAACTTTTCAATGCATATCATTAGATGATGAGCATACGTGGATGACCGACAAAAAACTTTTCAATGCATATCATTAGATGATGAGCATACATGTGTTAGGAATTTCAACTTTGGCTCATTGGTCAACTATAAGTGGATTGCAAAAGTCTTTGGTGATAATATTAGGGCTAACCTAGATATTAGGTTATGTGATATAGCTGATTTTGTTATGAAAAAGTATAAGTGTAAGGTCACCCGCAATCAGTATACCAATGCTAAGCAATATGCATTGATAGAGTATGAAAAGACAGTTGGTGAATATTATGTTATGTTGAGATCTTAGGGAAAAGTAATTTTAGATTCCAATCCTGGGTCCATTATAAAGTTGGGAGTGACTGTTAATCCTGATGACAAAACTTACTTTGATAGGTTCTATGTTTTTGGAAGGAAAACTTGAGTAACATTTATTTTTTCCAGCACACTTTATAGCTGATTTTTATGTCAAAATCAAATTTTGGTATAACAGTGAAAATTTTGGGCTAGAATTTAAATTTTTGGAAGGAAATTCAAATTTTTACGGTTCAAAATTGACGGCAAAATTTTAAATTTTCAAATTTTTTTCTTGCGCTTCGAATTGGATTCTAAAGAGAATTTCAAATTTTAGCGAAATAAATTTTGAAATTATTTTTTGGAGGGAAAAATCATGGGTTAACTATTTGAACCACACAACACTTCATAATCATCGAAAAGATCCACAAATCAAGTTCACACATCGGAATTCAATGGAATCATCAAGTTCAAATTCAGAAGAGAGAGACTTGCAACAGATGCAAATGGAAGGGAACTACATCAAAAATGCTTGGCATGGTTTACAAAGCTCAAGAAACACTTTGAATTTCTTTAGAATACTAGGTTTTTAGTGGGTAGCATTGTGAGTCTATATCAAACTGCATTTTGAATACTCTTCTAAGAAGAGTATGAGACTTTCAGAGTAAAGATATACCATAATTTGAATCAACTCCAATGGCAACTTGAAAGAAAGATTCTTCACTCATCAAATCCAAAATCCTGTCTTAAAGTACTCAGAACACCGTTTAAGGAATTTTTTGACTCGAAAGAGGTGAATGCTTTGGATTTTCAAATTAAATGCTGGCAAAAGCACTTCAAAGACTATACGGGCTGGGAACCTAAAACTTACAGACGTATATTACTCCAGTATCTGGATGAACTTGACAAACTTATTGATGAAAGAGTACTTAAATATGATGTATTACGGATGAAAGAGAAAGAAGTTCAAGCAATAAAAGAGATTGAAAACGGTTAAAGGTAAGTGAGATGCAGAAACAAGAGAGTTTGGTCATTGAGTGTACAACATAGGACGCTAATTTGAGCACTAATGGTACAGCATTGGATGCTAGGTTGGTCATTGAGGGTACTACATTGAGAGCATGTTTGGTCACTGAGGGTGTAGAAATGGATGATAGTTTGGGTGCTATGGAAAGCACATATGACTTTATTACATCGTTAGAACAACTAGATGAAAGCACATGCTACGTTTCCATAACTAGATTCAGGACTTGTTGTTCCAACATTTATACCAACTGATGATCTAATTGCTTGTCTGCACAAAGCAATGGCATTCATGTCAACTGTAATGGCATCACAATTTTCTTCAACCAACAACCAACTCAGAACATCTTTTAATCTAAGAAACCAAGCTACCATTCAAGATGGCAGGGTTACTGTTCAGCAAGTTCAAGGAAGACAGGGTCAGAATGTTGCTAGTATATGATCAAAGGACAAAATACTGCTAGTTTAGGTACATGAATTTGGTCAGATACTAGATGTAAGCAACAGTTCAGGGAATGATGCAGATGCCAAAAAGATGCTAGTAGATATGATTGCTTCTAACATTGAAAATGATGATATTGGAACTTCATATGACAATGACACAGTCTCTAAGGTACATGCTGATATGTTTGAAATTATGTTTACTCATGGGATAAAAAAATCATGAACAACCTAAATCTAGTCCTGGCACATATGTGGTAAATGAGAATAATAGTGATATTACTCTTGATATACCAAATATGGATCCAGATAGAGGAAAGGAAGAACATGATGTAAATTCTGAACAACAACGTGCTTTCTTTCCTTCCTTGATCAATAACCTTAAATGTGATGTTGAAAATGTAATAAGGTTAATAGTGAAGCTCAGCAAGCGAATGCCTTATTGAAAAACGAGCTTGAAAAATATAAGGAAAAAGAAATACATTTTGCAAAAGATAATACAATTGAATCAGAATACTGTAAAAAGATTAAGCTTTTAAATGATGAAATTTCATACTTTAAATCTCAAGCTTGTGAAAAATATATGACATTTGCCAAGGAAAATGAAAAGTATGATGAGTATGTCCAACCGCTTTTAAAAAGGAAAAATAAACTTGAAAAGAAAAATTAAGAGTTTTTGAAACAAATAAACAATATTGATAACAGACTTCAAAAAGCGGGACAAACTGATCAGACTCTTCGAATGTCGCTTCCAAAAGAAGACAATGTTTATACGGGAAAGCAGGGTCTTGCCTTTGAGAACTAAAATGATGATGTGAACCCAAGTCTTTTAAAAAAGCCAAGGAGTTAGCACCATGTTTGTATAACATTGACGAAATGGGAAAATATGAGCTTTCTAATCATAAGATAATTTCTGAAGAAGAATTAAAATGTGAAGCTGAAAAATGTTTAAAAGTAAAACAAAGAAAATCCCCACTCTTGTATCATGAGCTTTCTAATCATAAGATCATTTCTGAAGAAGAAGAAATGTCAATTTGAAAGAACATTTGGAACAAGTTTAACTGAGAAATTATGATCCAAAACTTTGGAACAGTCTTCCAATAAAATACTTTTGCTATGTCAAGCAGGCAATGATCAAGTTTAAAAAACAAACATTTTCAAAATTAGAACTTAATCGAGATGATTTGATAAGATTGAGCTTTGAACAAAGCATCAATGAGAGAGTTATAAATCGATTGTCGGAAGAGTTTGAACCTTTAGTTAAAAGCGTCAATCTTCAACTAAACTGCTTTGACAAGAGTCTTGTCAAAGAAATGAAAAATGATTTAAAGTACGTCATGTCTCTTGAAGACGAGTTTGATGAAACATGTTTAATCGTGGACATACAACATGAATTATTCAAAACCCAGTTTGAGTCAGCCATATCAGAGTCACATAGCCATGTGTATGAGAATGAAATGTTTGAACAAAGTTCTTCTTTGGAAAATGAAAATCATTGCCTCAAAATGACCATTAGCCAGATTTAAAAAGATTTTTCAAAGATGGAGGCACAAAGTATTGCTTTTGAAATTACTCTTTAACATAAGATTCAAGAAAACAATTCTTTAAAAACAATGCAAACTGAAAATGAGAATTTTATGGCGTCATTACAAATCGAAAATGCACATTTGAAACAGAATTATAAAGATTTGTTTGAGTCAATTCAAAATTCATAGGATGAAACTAATCAATGTGATGATGTCAAACTTAAGTTCGATTTTGATGAAATTAAAACTCAAAACATGGAGTTGGAACATATAGTGGCCTCAATAATTAAAGAGAATGAACATTTGAAGTTGGTTTACAAAAATTTGTTTGATTCAATCAAAAAGTCATGAGTTCAGGCACAAAGTTTAAACGTTTCTCAAAATGAAGTAGAAAATTTAAAGTCTTAGTTATCAGAATTTGCGGATAAAAAGTTTAATCAAGTTTTTCAAAAGATTGAATCAATGAAAAAGAAAAAGTTTAAATCTCGAAACTCAAATGATTTCCTTCAACAACCTTTGTATGATTCTGATCCGTCTACTGTTAAATCAAAATCGGGGGAGAAAAAGATTCTTTTCCGAAATGAAACTTCAAGTTTTGAAACAAAGATTAAGGAGCTCGAAATGACTCTAGCTAAACAAAAAAAAGATTTTGAGGATGCCAAAGTTAATTTTTCAAAGAAAATAGACAAGTTTGAATCTTACTTTGCAAAACTTGAAAACATAAAAGTTGTCCTTGAACGTCAATTGGATCATAAGATTTAAGATTCCAACGTCAAAAAAGATCAGTTTTTGAAACACTGACTTCTCAAAAGGCCGTTAGATTAGTTTATTGAAGTAAGAAAAAGCATGTTTTCTAAACTCTAAAATCTTGTTCTACACCGATAAGGCAAGTTTGGAGACCAAATCAAAGTCATTCGAAACCTTTCAAATACTTAAAATCATATATGCTTTCATTGCAAAACGAGTATGACTCTTCTTTGATTATTGCAAATAGTGGAAGATTCCTATTCATTTCAAAAAGGAATTCTCAAAATGAAACACATAAGTTCAACAACAAATGGAAATCTTCTTCTTTATCAAGATTTAAAACTCAAGAAAATCAAAATTTTCATAATCAATGGAAAAACAAAAGGAATTTTAAATCTCCATTGATTCCTTAAGAATTATTTCAAAATGAAACACCAGTTTCTAGTCCATGTTGGAATTCAACTTCTTTGCATAAAATTGACACAACATTCAAATGGTTTTCAAAATTTGGTAAACCCGTTGGCACCGTGCTTAAATGGGTTCCAAAGATTCTGGTCTAATCTGTTGTCATAATGGCTTCTAGACATTTTAGTTCAGGACCCGCGCTTCAAATTAATGGTTTATTATTAAATGTCAGATAACAACCCGGTCTTCAGATAAAAGGAAAATCTATGCTTTAGTGCGTTTATCCTTAACAACGAAAAGAGAAATCTTTTCGGTCTTGAGTTAATTAATCAAAACTTTCAAAGTTTTGTAGCTCAAGTCACTGGCTTTCGTATGCTTCAGTACGAGACTCGTGTTTTTCAAAGAAAAAAAAGTATACATGTCAGTGCACTTATCTTAAGAAATGAAGAGAAATCTTCTTGTTTTCGAGTAAAATTTATTCAAAATTTATTCAAAATTTTTCAAAAGATTTTAAAATCTTTCAAATTTTGCTCATCAAAATGACTTGTGTACACTTTAGTACAGAACTCGATTTTCAAATAAAAGGAAAGTGTACACTTCAGTGTGCTTTACCTTCAAAAGAAGAGAAATCTTCTTGTTTTCGAGCATTCTTATCAAAAACTTTTCACAAGTTTGCTCAAAATATTTGACTTCTATGTATTTATGCTTAGGACTTGTGTAAAACCCAAAAATTTGGTTTATATTTTTATTTCACCTTTTGAATATAACCTAAGTTTGAATAATAAGTCTTTAACATTGAAACCTTAGGTTATAATTATTTGTGTATTATAAATACATAACATAAGGTATTTGTTTTAATAAAATAATAAATATATATATATATATATGGTCGCCCCTCCCCCCTTTATTTAGTATGATATATTTTTTTTATATACAAAACCTATTTTTAGTATTAAGTGTAAAAGGATTAAGGCAAATCTTTTGAAATCTTCTAAAAGAATAGGAAATATTTGTCCCCCTCTCCTCTTTATATATATGGCCGGCTCTATCCCCTCTCCCTCACCATTCTCTCTTAAAAAATTTACTCCAAAACTTGTGTTCATCCATAGAATTTTCAAAAAGAAGAAGGTGGTGTAGTAATTGGTGATTCCGGTAGTGTTTTTCAAGCCTTGATGTTTTTGGTGTGATTCTTGGCTTTAATTCATTGGTGTTCTTGTGATCCTCTACATTCTTGATTCTATAAGGTATTCCATGTTATTTTGAATTCATTCTTTGTGTCACCATGATTACACATAAGTTTTGCATAAAATCATAAAATCATAAAAGGAAAACATGTGTAATAATCTTGTAAAATTCTTTATGATTGAACCTGAAATAATCTTGTTAAGATCATGTTATGAAACCCTAGATAATCATTAATGATGTTTTAATGAAAACCTACAAGATTAGAAAACCTATGATATGTTTTTATGAAGAGGATTGGTTAGAATTAAGGTTTATATGTCTTTATGTTTCTGTCCAGAATTTTGGGTCATATTGATTGGGGTATAACTTGGTGATAAAAACGAGTTTTGACATGATTCTTGAGCCTAAAGTTAAATTAAAAGAGTCTAGTTTCTGGAAAATCTGGGCTCATGTCCATTGGAGGTCGGGAAGGTCGATTTTTATTTTTTTTTAAGATTAAGTGTCGAATCTAGAATTTCTATCCGAAAAATTCAGTAGTAGTATTTGATTTTTAGTTCTCAAACCATAAGGAGTTGGCCTTTAAAATTCGAACTGTAAATCTTCATGATATTAGCTACATCCATGAATTTTTTCAGAATTTTCTGAGTAGTCTAAGTAGGTTTTTTACACGTGAACTTTTTGAAAGTACCAGCAGGTCATTTTCTGGGTCAGTTTTGGTAACGATGGTTAAAGGGGTATTTAAAAAGTTCACAGATTCTGAGCTCGTGGGCATGCACGGGAAAACAGTATCTTTTCTTCTCTTTTTAACCAAACACCCTAGTCTTAGCCACTGTTTCTCTAAACTCACAAACATTTATTGGAATTGATCCTTTGAATGCTTATACTTCCTTATTTGAACATTTCCCTCACTATAAATACATCCTTATTCACCTTCATCACCATCATCCTCACCAATGATATCTTCTAACAAACAGACATCCAAACCATCAAGGGTAGCCAAAATGAGTGTGAAGCCTATTTGGAGAAAGAAAACAAACATTTGCAACACATCAAATGTACTCAATTCCACTTCACCAATACCAAAACCACTCACTCCTCATCATGAACCATCTCAAGAAAACAATCACCCCAATCAAACATTACCAAATCCTCACATCAAGGACACCTCCACATCACCTCTAGATGGTTCACATCCTTTACTTCCCATTTCACCCATTAATCTACATGAAACCCACCCTTAATTTCTACCTCAAAGTGACAATCACAATCAACACAACTAAAATTAACACACATCATCTCTATCTCCAAGTAAAGAAAGCCTAGTTGATGACATCAATCAACTATAAGACCTATCAAACCTCTTAGCAATGTATCTCTCTCAACAACAAAACAACATCCCATCATCACCATACTCTCCAAACCTACCACACACCCTCAACATTGACCAAGTTGAAACTCATAGTGGGTATTGCCAATGTTGCATCTACAACCTAAAATAATTCCTTGCGTTGAGTGAGAGTATCAATTGGATTGAATATCTTCTCACTCGACCACATCCAACACCTCAAGTTTAAAGATACTATCCTTCCACAACCACCTTTGCTCCACACTCTCCATCAACAACCATTTAATCTCATAACATGCCTACAAATAATCGTCAAACCCTTTTGTGTCGCAAGCAAGTAAAAAATCCTTCTATGGCTATTTAGTTTTTTTTATGTATTAATATGCTTCTAAAGCATACTTGTCCTCTTATTTCTTTGTATTCTTGTGCGTTGTTTACGCACATTGCCTCAAATGAATGACTAATCCCTTGTTTGATGTTTGCTTGCAATTTCTGTATTTTTTCTACTTGCTACATGTTAGAAATATTTGTATTGTTCTAACTCGTTTTTATAGCCAAGAAACCATAGCTTGATTTCTTGGTGCCCTCGAACAAGGAGGAGCACACATCAAGGGGGAGCATTTGTTCCGTTGATTTTAATAGCAATTCTCGACGATGCCTTTTTAATTCTACAAAAAGGGGGATAAATGACATAAAACTCACTAAATACTTGTTTAAAAATAATTTTATATTTAATGAGTTTAAATTTTGTAATCATCAAAAAGGGGGAGATTGTTGATAAAATATAATGCCTAAAAATATTAATAATATTTTTTCACATCTTTACGTTTTGATAATCACAAAATATAAAAACGTTCAACGTAAAATTAAACGTAAACAAGTATTTAGTAGTAAATATTCATTTCAAACTTATATCACTCCAAGGTATGAATAAACAAATGCTTGATGCATTTTATGATCAAAGGAAATTTTTATTCAACCTCAAACTTTTATAAAATGTTGTAAACATGTTTATAAACTTACAAAACATTTTCTACATTTAAAAGAAATGTTTTATTCAAAATAAACATTTTGAATTTCAAATTTTCGAATCTAAAACGGCTAGAAAAGGTCTAGTAAACACCTCCCCTGGATAGGACAAAAAAAGGAGCGTTTAAAATGGGCGGCCCCCTTAAATACATGGGCGGCCCCTTTAATTATAATGGGACCGACACCCTATTTAAGGGGGCCGGCCATAGACTACGCTCCTCCAGTCTGTCCTATAAATACTGGACTATTCCCCAACATTTTTCTCACCTTTTGCACTCATTCTTTCTGCCTAAAACAGCCCACATATCCTCTCTAAAATCCTTTGATCATTTAATCATTTAGCTTTGTTTCCAAGTGATCCAAGCTCAATTCCTCAAGTGCAAGAGAAGAATACTTCCATCATCTAGTGAAAAAGTATTACACCCCAAAATCCATATTGCAATCTTGTTGCATCCATACCATACCTTGTAAATCTTTTGTAAATCTTGTAAAGTTGTGTAGTTGTTAGGTGATTGTTGTAAGTATAGTTGGATCTTGGTGATCCTTTTTAGTAGTGTTAGATAGTTGTGATATAAGTAGTGTGGTGAGAAGAAGTTGTGTAGGTGTGAAGTTGTGAAGATTGAAGAAGTTGTGTAGTCGTGATCAAGGTGTGAAGATAAGTTGTGTAGTGAAGTTGTGAAGTAGTTGTGAAGTTGTGAAGTCGTGAACTAGTCGTGAAGTTGTGTTGTGATAGATTGGTTCTAGCTAAGATTAGAACTCGACATCTAGCTTAGTGTCGGAAATTGATATAAGCAACGTTGTGTACGGTTTTCTCCGCCATAAGGGAGCTTGTTGACATAGTGAAGAAAACTCTCGAGTTTGGTGCTCGGGGAGTGGAGTAGGCCGAAGAAGAGCTTCGTAACCGAACCACTATAAATCCTTGTGTTGCGGTTTGATCTTTCCAACTCTTATCTTTTATTTACTTCTACATATTTACATTGTTCATATTGTGCAAGTATTGAATTCACAAAAAGTCGAATCTAAGTTTTTATAAACAAATTTTAAATATTAAATTAAAAAGCGGTAAACTATTCAACCCCCCTTCTAGTTTTCCACAATTGGTATCAAGAGCCACGTTAAACAAGATTTTTAAAATAAATTGTATTTTAAAACTTGAATCGATCTATGGAATCGGAAAAATATTTAGAAGGGCAATCTATGCAAAGACCACCACTTTTTGAAAGTGATGGATTTATTTATTGGAAAAATAGATTCGAAACTTATGTGAAGTCAAAAGATCTAGATCTTTGGCATGTTATTACCGATGGTGATTTTCCTCCTATTCAATTTAATCCCGAAACTAAAAAGGATGAAATTGTATCTTTTCATAAACAAGATGATGATCTTAAAAAGAAACTTGCAAAAAATAATGAAGCTAAAATGGTAATTTATAATGCTTTGCCACGTAAAGAATACGAAAGAATTTTTATGTGTCAAACCGCAAAAGAAATTTGGGATACTTTACTAATCACTCATCAAGGTAATAATCAAGTCAAAGCTAACAAAATAGATCTCCTTGTTCAACAATATGAACAATTTATGATTCCGGAAGAGGAATCAATAGATAATGCCTTTGCTAAATTTAACACTATTATTACTAGTCTAAAAGCACTTGATGAAAGTTTTTCTAGCAAGAATTGTGTTAGGAAATTTCTTAGGGCACTACATCCAAAATGGCGCGCGAAAGTCACGGCGATTGAAGAATCAAAGAATCTAACAACCTTATCTCTTGACGAACTAATTGGAAACTTGAAAGTTTATGAAGAAGTAATTAAGAAAGATGTAGAAACGGTTAAAGGCAAGAAAGAACAAAGTAGATCACTTGCATTAAAAGTGAAAAAGGAAGTAAGTGATGAAGATAGCTCAAGTTCCGATAGTGAAGACGAAGAGTATGCTATGGCCGTAAAGGAATTCAAGAAATTCTTCAAGAGACGAGGAAGATTTGCAAGACAACCACGAGGCGATAGAAAAACATTCCAAAGAAGTAGAAATGATGGTTATGATAAAAGTGAAAGAAAATGTTTTAGATGTGGTGACCCAAATTATTTCATTGGAGAATGTTCAAAGCCGCCAAAGAACACCGATCAAAGAGCATTCATTAGAGGAGTATGGAGCGACAATGGAGAAGATGAGGTGGAAAAGACTAAAGATGAAGCTTGCCTTGTTGCTCAAACAAGCGCCGATGACATATGCTTAGGATAAACTTGGTAACCCTATGAATGGAGATAAGATAGTGGATGTATCAGCAAAAACACATGACCGGATATCGAAAGTTGTTTTCTCATACAAACGCTACAAAACGAGATAACGTAATTTTGGAAGCAACTATTACCGCGGTAAAATCAAAGGCAAAGGTTAGCGATTTCCAAGACTCTTAATAATTGAAAATGTTGAGCACAGTAGATAACATTAACTTATAACATGCTTAGTATAGGTCAAAAATGTGATAATAAGTGCAAGAGTAATTATTTACCAAACACCTATAGCGAAATAATCAAAACGGAAAAAGTTATAGGTAAAGTGAATTAGGATAATGAGTATTATATGTAATGATCACTAGGAAATAAACCGAAGACAAAAATGCCTTGGTGTGGACTATAAATTTATATTTAAAGATTAGATAAATAAAATTATTTATACTATAATTTATATTGGGGCTATGAACTCACCTCATTGAATATATTTGATATATAAATCAAATATGAAAATCGTCACGTATAGTCCGAATGCAACCTAATTAAATATAGGTCGTATTATTATAATGTACTTGAATAACTAACACAACATATAATTCTATATAGTCACATCACCACCTAAACATGTTTGTTTAATTATATAATTAAACAATATAAATTTGTACTTTAGAAAAATATAAATGTACATATATTTGTATTTGTAAAAATAGTATACTTGTCCAACAATTGATTGTTTGTTAAAAATGCTTGATTTAATGTTTTTATTATTTATATAATGTTATTGTATAAATAGTTCAATCGTCTTGTAAAATGATATTTATAAAGTTAAAAACATGTATAAATATTATGTAAGTGATACCACATCGTTTTGTAAAGTTTTTATTAAAAACGAACCAACACTATTCACGTCAGGAAATAGTGCATAGAAAGTCATATTTATCTTGTTTTAACTCTGTTTTATACGTTCTTTATGTTCATGGTTTCGTATTAAGAAGATTTATCAAAATATTATATTTATGATAATTTAGCTACTGATGAACAGTAACTTTTACTGTTTTGTAATATTATATAAAACTACTTTTATATATTTAGTATTTGTAATCTTTTTTTTGGTAAAGGGTTTTACCGGTAAAAATCTTTGTAATCTTATAAACATCATAATTTATTTATTTTAATTTCGTTTCGCTTGTTCTTTATATGTATGAAATCGTATTTGAGAAATCTAGCAAAATATTATACTTATAATATTTATATAAACTGTTATGAACAGTAACAGTAGGTTAAAATTTAATAAACACTTTTTATAAATTTATTTATTGAAATCGTATAAAATTCATATCTCATCCATTTAATTCCGTTTTTAGCGATCCTTATATGCACGGATTCGTAATTAAAAGTTCTACCCATGAAAAATGTTTTCCAAAAACTCACTGTTATGAACAGTAACGTATTTTTATAAAATTACTTTTATAAAAATACTTTTTATCGTAAACCTGTAAATAGCGTAACTTATTCGTTATAGCTTGGTTTTTCGAGTTCTCTATATATTTAGAATCGTCATGAAATGTACAATTTTAATAAAAATATAAAATAAATATTATATTTTCAATCTAAAACAGTAGGTTTAAGTTAAATGTTTGAAAAATTGTTTTTATTAGTTTTAAACTTAACTAATTTGCTACAAGTCCTATAATTTATGTAATTACACATCTTGTATATAAATTAAACCCTTGAGTTTATGTCCATCATATATAGTCCAAAGTGTCCAAGAAAAATGTACATCATGTTTTTTTATTTATATACACTTTATAAATAAATAGTTAACCATAACTTAACAAATAATTATATAAATTATCCATTGCTTATAAATCCTTAAATAAAACATGTCATTATGTTTTAAACATCATTTTCACCATGAACAAAATTAGATTCGAAATTATATCAACTTGTTTCCATTTTATAAACTCATAAAATATAACTCGGTGGTGATTAACTATATAAACATTATATAAACATGTAAATAAAATATTTGAAAGGATTATGGTTTATAGTAGACCTTAAGATGATGAGTGAAGATGATACACAATAACCCAACCCAAGTATTAACCCAAAATACTTCTCACAAAACCCTAACTTCAAATAAAAAAACCTAATTATCTTCACTTGTATAAACCCTTATAATCACCCAACCAAGCTTCCAATACAATTTGTAACACCTTAAATATACCTAATATCAACCCTTGTATACTTGTAATACTTAAAAAATTAAAACTATGGATTTAATTGTTAAATGATTTTGAGCCGTGTGCTCTTGTGGTTTGAATGAGAGTGTTTTATGAGTTTTTGTTACTTGGAATGATATGTGAATGAATACTTAGAATAGGATCCTTTATATAGGGTAAATATCTAGTAAAACCATTTGCTTATACCATGGTTTTGGAGTTTGAATGATTAGGGATGGGGAGGGATGAGGTTTTATGTAAGAATGCATGATATGTGTAAGTAAATAGCTCAATTATGTAAGATAGTTAGTAAGAGTTTGCTTGCACGGTTATTTAAGCACATGCTAGCTTCTAGATGAAATTTTAAACTCATTCTTTGTGTTTTATTTACATAGATCCGGCCCTAAGTGTTTATGTATAAGGAATTGTAAAATTTTTGGGTATTGGGTATAATTGTGGGTATTTGGTTGAGTGTAGATAGGTAGAATGGTTTAGTTGTATGCAAAATGGTTTCAAAATGCGAAACGTAAATATTTTACGTAACATATAAAAATAAAATATAAAAAGTTAATTATTACTTTCGTAAAAATAATATAATGCTTGCTTGACATAAACTTTTATTTGTTTATTATCCGTTTACGTTGAATGTTGATTTTTAGTTTACGCAATTTAACTAAACAATAAAAATTAAAAGTAAATGCGTAAAAGTCTAAAAATAAATAATGAAATAATTAAAGTCGTAAAATGACCTGAAATAACGGATTGTTACAAATTTAATTCTCTTAAGGTCAAATACTTACCAATTGGGTCGAGCCAAATTGAATACAAAGTATTTTAAAACCAAGTGCATGCTATGACGTATGTTTCTTTGAATAGTTCAAGAACTCTATGTTCATGTGTTTACAAGAAAACAGAACATGTAGTATACGTTATAAGTGTTTGAATAATTCAAAGACTTCATGTTTATGTCCTAACAACAAGACATAACAAGTTTACTACTTACTTTATGTTATGAGTCATTGATTAATTCAAGGACTTTATAGTTATGTCTTAACAAGCAAACATAATTATACTAACTAAAGTAATTATGAACGCATACTCTTGAGTTCAATAGTAATTTCAAGTTAATTTCATACTTCATAATTATAAATATATAATTAATCATGATTATATTGACTAAAACATGTAGTCAATGTGCTAAAGTAGCTTTACATTATATCTTGACATTTAATATAATAGGGCAACAGACATCTTATGTGTTTAAGTCCTAGTAAAATTATTAGCTTTCTTACCTTACGGTCAAGAGAAACCAATAATCATATTGTTATATGTTGTTCCTTCTACACACTTAAGATTTCTCCCACTTGTGTGCGGCACAACATTATTTAATATAAACAAACAATACAACATGCGCTTGATTGTATAAACAATATGACAGTGTTATATATATTATAAGTAGATTTAGAACCATATCGTTTAATAAGGAATTGTGCACTATTATTCTATAGATAACATTTCGGGAAGCAACATCAGAAAGGCAACATGTTATCATATAAAATAAGATGTCGTGATCCTTAAAACTATGGTTGTACATATTGAGAAAGTAAAGAATTATTTCAAGACAAGCTAGAAATAATATGGGTAACTAACATGGAAATAAAGCTTGTAGCTCCCACTGAATTAGACAACATTACATGAATGTATTTTCAGTAGTAAACATAAAGATCTCACGGGATTTGTTAACATTGTAAGCGTTACATCACCAGTAGAAAGCAAATAGCGATTTATTTACTTTCCTACTCTCTTAGAATGCCTACAAGTAGCAATGTACGTAGTTATTGTACAGAGTATATGAAGTTATACTTATGTAGATGATGGACTAGCCATTCATGCTTTCATTATCTTGAACATTTAGCATGCAATTCCTCCTTAATCGTTCTGCATAGCCACAAGGGTGTTTAGCACCTTAGGGAATAAAGTGAGTCCAAGAAAAATACCTAGAAGACATGTTAATAATTTTCTTTACTTGTTGCGGTTTATTAAGAATTCCTCTTATTAACATTTAAAACTCATACATCATCTTGACAAGTGCAAGGTGTCACTATTTTGGTAGCTATAGACAAAATGTTCTCTAGTTACATATTTTTTTTATCTTTTAAAGATATTAGAACCGAAAAAGGGTAAAGAAATATTGAAAGCTCGTTTAAATATTATGAGAAAAATCCAATTGTAATCCTATCTTAGTTTTGTCAAGCAAGGAAAAGAGATAGGAGTACGTCTCTCTCTTTCTTACCAAAAAAGGAGACTATGTTTGTCTTTTAAAAACAAATAAACTTTCTTTTACGAATTATATTGCAATAACACAATTAATCATAACATAGAAAGTTTAATTTTAGTATTTTCGATAATTAATTCTTTTAGAAATTAAATACCTAGGGTTTAGGGTTTAGGGTTGGGTTTAAATAAAAAAATTAATTTACTAAAAGACTAAGATCCAACTTGACCTCCCATTTATTACAGAAGGTCTGACCAACTAGTAAACGAATGGGGCAAGAGGTAAGCGACGAGCGTTAATTGCATTAATAATACAACTCCTAGAGTTGTGAGACACATGGCATTAGTAACATATATAGTAATGTCATGTACATGTTTTGTCTCATCTTATGCCTCGGGTCTAAGTTCTGACCAAGCATACTCGATTAAGTCAACCAATATAAGAACTTGCATTAATTAACATAGGTCTCACCTATAAAGAAAAATTGCCTTGGGTTGGAATTAACCTGAGGTCTGACCAATCAGAAAGTACCAATTGCAAGTGTTATTAGATTGGGCGGCGTCGACTTAAATTACAAATAGGGTATCACATAAGTTTAATAAAACGTATGTCAAAAGGTGTACAAAGATGCATGCATACATCTTTGTAACACAAGTTAAGAAAAACAAGTTGTTAACTTTATATTTTAGGTGCGCTCTTACTGCGGAAAGAGAAAAACCAAGTTATATATCGTACTCTGCATGTGTCAAAAGACACAAGTTCTTTGGATAATAAAAGGTCAATAAAACCCTAGACGATTTTACCAAAACCATGTCCTTGCAAGAACTCACACATATGCGTCATGCTTTGCAAGTCATAATGTAGTGGTAAATGTTATTGGTAAAATTGCAAAAGTGTTGTAATTTAAACACATTATAAGCTAATATGTTTTGTAAGTCTCGTCGTTGAGAAGATGGTTTATAAGTCATTACGGTATGTAAGCGCAACTCGAGTGACAATAAGACTTCACAATAACAGTCAACTAATAATAAAACAAGTTTCATAGTTTAATGTCTGTTTTAATTAGTCAAAAAACAAGTTTTACAAATAACACATAACTGGTCACAAGGAATTAAAGGTATGTATGTAACGGACAAATTAAATCAAGAAAGAAGTTGAGTTCACCCATCATGCTCATCTCGAACTCGTCATGCATGATTTTGACAAATTCATCACACATGTCTTGACAAGTCGAGCCGAATATAATGTCGTCGACATGTATTTGAACAATGATGAGGTTTGAAGTTTTCTTCTTGGTAAAAAGTGTGTTATCTACCATTCCTATTTTGTACTCATGTTTAATAAGAAAAGCTTTTAATCTATCATACCAAGCTTTAGGTGCTTGTTTAAAATCGCATAAAGCTTTCTTAAGTTTATAAACATGATCCGGTTTTTCAATGTCAATGAATCCTGGAGGTTGTGCCACGTATACCTCCTCACTGATGAAACCGTTTAGGCTTGCACTTTTTACATTCATTTGGAATAACTTAAAATCTAATGTACAAGCATAAGCTAATAGGATTCTAATAGACTTAAGTCTAGCAACTGGGGAATAAGTTTCATTATAATCGATGCCCTATTATTGATTATAGCCTTGAGCAACTAACCTAGCCTTATTTCGAGAAACAATACCGTTCTCGTCTAACTTATTTCTAAACACCCACTTGGTTCCTATGATTGTCATATTCCTAGGTTGTGGAACTAACTCCCAAACATCGTTAGCAATGAATTGATTTAATTCTTCTTGCATAGAGATTATCCAACTTTCATCCGTCAAAGCTTTATTTACATTTTTAGGTTCTATAGTTGATATAAAACAAAAGAAGTTACTTTGGTTTTGGGTTTGTAACCTAAGAGTTCTTTGGTTAAGGTTTCCTATGATATTTTCTAATGGATGGTTCCTAGATTCCTTAATATTGACTACTTCGTCAATCTCTAATGTTTCATCCTCAATGTCATATTCTAAGATTTTCTTTTCGGCAACCTTAATTGCTTCTTCTTTATCTAAGTCATCATCCACCAAGGGTGATGTCTTAGAGGGTGAAGGAGTTTCATTGAATGTCACGTTGAGTGATTCTTCGATTTTCCTAGTGTGTTTATTTAGGATGATGTATGCTTTACTATTTTGGGAGTAACCTAAAAAGACACTTTCGTATGACTTTGGGTCAAACTTAGTGAGGTAGTCTTTAGTGTTTAAAATGAAGCACTTGCTTCCAAACACTCTAAAATAATCAAGAGTAGGTTTCCTACCTCTCAAGAGTTCGTAAGGTGTTTTTCCTAGGATGGCTCTAATTAGGATTCGGTTGAGGATGTATGTTGAAGTATCTACGGTGTTACACCAAAACTTTTGAGGTAACGATTGTTCATTCAATATTGTTCTACTCATTTCCTGCAGTGTCCTATTTTTCCTTTCTACCACGCCATTTAATTGTGGAGTACGCGGAGCCGAGAAGTTATGTGTAATACCATTCGTATTACAAAACTCTCCAAATTGCACTTCATTATCAAATTCTCTACCGTGGTCGGTTCTTATTGACACTATTGTACATCCTAATTGGTTTTGAATTTTCTTATTAAATATTTCGAATTGATTGAAGGCTTCAGTTTTATCTTTAATGAATCTAGTCCAAGTATACCTAGAGTAGTCATCTACTATGACTAAGGTGTAGCGGTTTCCTCCGTAACTCTGTATGGCCACACAATTCAGGAGTAGTTTCACGACTTCACAACTTCACAACTACTTCACAACTTTACTTACACAACTTATCCTTCACACCTGATCACGACACTACACAGTAACTTCTTCAATCTTCACAAACTGCACTGCCTTGATCACGACTTCATTAACTTCTTCAATTTCACTACTTCACACCTTCACAACTTCTCCTCACCACACGAATATATCACAAACTATCTACACCACTAAAAAGGATCACCAAGATCCAACATTTTTTTAACTTACAACAATCACCAAATCCTAACAACTACATAACTTTACAAGATTTACAAGGTATGATATGGATGCAACAAGATTGCAATATGGATTTTAGGGTGTAATACTTCTTCACTAGATGACAGAAGTATTCTTCTCTTGCACTTGAGGAATTGAGCTTGGATCACTTGGAAACAAAGCTAAATGATTAAATGATCAAAGAATTTTAGAGAGGATATGTGGGCTGTTTTAAGCAGAAAGAATGAGTGCAAAAGGTGAGAAATAAAGGTTGGGGGAATAGTCTAGTATTTTATAGGACAGACTGGAGGAGCGTAGTCTATGGCCGGCCACCTTAAATAGGGTGCCGACCCCCTTATAATTAAGGGGGCCGCCCATGTATTTAAGGGGGTCGCCCCTTTTAGACGCTCCTCTTTTTTGTCCTATCCAGGGGAGGTGTTTACTGGACCTTTTCTAGCCGTTTTAGGTTCGAAAATTTGAAATTCAAAATGTTTATTTTGAATAAAACATTTCTTTTAAATGTAGAAAATGTTTTGTAAGTTTATAAACATGTTTACAATATTTTATAAAAGTTTGAGGTTGAATAAAAATTTTCTTTGATCATAAAATGCATCAAGCATTTGTTTATTCATACCTTGAAGTGATATAATTTTGAATGAATAATTTACTCCTAATTACTTGTTTTTTTTTTTTTCTTTATGTTTTAATTTTTCATTGAATGTTTTTATATTTTGTGATTATCAAAATGTAAGGATGTGAAAAATATTAATAATGTTTTTAGGCATTATTTCTATCAACAATCTCCCCTTTTTTGATGATTACAAAATTAAAACTCATTAAATGTAAAATTATTTTTAAGCAAGTATTTAGTGAGTTTTATATCATTCCCACCCCCCCTTGTGTAGAATCAAAAAGGCATGTCGAGAAATTGCTATTATAAAATCGATTGAACATGCTCCCCCTTGATGTGTGCTCCCCCTCGTTCGAGGGCACCAAGGAATCGAGCTATGGTTTCTTGGCTACAAAAATGAGTTAGAACAATACAAATATTTCTAACATGTAGCAAGTAGAAAAAATATGGCAATTGCAACGAACATCAAACAAGGGATTAGCATTCATTTAAAGGCATGTGTGTAAACAACTCACAAGAATATATGGAAATAAGAAGATACACGTTGCTTTAGAAAATTTTAATACATTCTAAAAAAATCCTAATAGTCATCGAAGATTTTTTAACTTGCTTGCGACACAAAAAGGTTTGACGATTATTTGTAGGCATGTTATGAGATTAGATGGTTGTGATGGGAGAGATGTGGGCGGAGGTGGTGTGGGAAGGTTAGTCTCTTTGAATTGTAGGTGGTGGGATGTGGTCGAGTGAGAAGATATTCAATCCAATTGATACTCTCACTCAACGCAAGGAATTGTTTTTGGTTGTAGATGCAACATGGGCAATACCCACTATGAGTTTCAACTTGATCAATGTTGAGGGTGTGTGGTTGGTTTAGAGAGAGGTGATGTTGGAGGTTGTTTTGTTGTTGAGTCGAGATGCATTGCTAAGAGGTTTGATAGGTCTTGTAGTTGATTGATGTCATCAACTAGGCTTTCTCTACTTGGAGATAGAGATGATGTGTGTTGAGTTTGGTTGTATTGAGTGTGATTGTCATTTTGAGGTGGAAATTGAGTGTGGGTTTCATGTGGATTAATGGGTGAAATAGGAAGTAGAGGATGTGAAACATCTAGAGGTGATGTGGAAGTGTCCTTGATGTGAGGATTTGGTAATGTTTGATTGGGGTGATTGTTTTTTTGAGATGGTTCATGATGAGGAGTGAGTGGTTTTGGTGTTGGTAAAGTGGAATTGAGTACATTTGATGTGTTGCAAATGTTTGGTTTCTTTCTCCAAATGAGTTTCATACTCATTTTAGCTACCCTTAATGGTTTGGATGTGTGTTTGTTAGGAGATGTCATTGGTGAGTAGATTGGGATGAAGGTGAATGGGATGTATTTATAGTGAGGGAAAGGTTCCAAATATGGATAAGTATGAGCAATTCAAAGGATCAACTCCAATTAAATGTTTGTGTGTTTGGGAAAACAGATGCTAAGTCTAAGGGTGTTTGGTTAAAATGGGATGAAAGATAATGTTTTCCCGTGAATGCCTAGGCCGGTCCCTTATTTAGGGCCGGTCCCCTTAAAAAAATTAAGGGGCCGCCCTTATGAATGTAGGGGCCGCTTCTGGCATTTCCTATTATTTTCAAAAAATTGATTTTTCTAAAATACTTGTGAGGGTTTAGTTTTGGTGGTTGATTTGCTGAAGTCTATCCCTTTTATGGCAATTAAGATATTTTTAGCATATACACAATTAAAGCATTCAACAAAGATATAATGCATAGAATTTGGCATGTAGACATATAAGGATAAGAAAAGAAGGCTAACAGTTATAATGCACACAGGTTATTTGAAAGAGGATTAACAAGATAAACCAACTTTAGTGCAAGAATAGTGTGTGCCTAATGCAACAAATGTGGAGTAGCGATTAGTTTGACACTAAGACATGGTTAAAAACCTAAGAAAATAATCCAAATTGCTTCTTGATTTATTTTGCTCAACAAGATTGTCAAAATATATTATTAGATTATATATTTTTTTGACAACAGTAGAGAACATTATGCATTGATAAAAATTAATATTTTTTGCATATCTCAACAATATGTGAAAATTAATTTTTCATGTGATCCTAGTTGTGAGAAAGACTTTCTTTAGAAGATAAATGAATTGGGACTATGTGTAATGAGATATGCATTTAGATAGAGGAATTTGTAAAAGATTGCATATAGGTTTTTCCCAATTTTTTGCGTTTTTGTGCAAAACAGAATCCTAGACACAGAGAGGAAAAAAACATGTTCAGTGGGTGGCCCCCTTAAAGTCTGGTCGGCCCCCTTAAAATTAAGGGGGCCGCCACCTGTTGAGAAATTATTTCTCAGATTTTTGACAAATAGTTCATTTTTAGTGCTGAAAACTTAGTCAATTTGTTTCATCATTCCTAGACCTAAGCGTAAGTAGTTAAATGGTTCACGTTTAAGTAGCTTAGTTAGAATATCGGCTATGTTGTCTTTCGATGAGACATTTTCTAAAGAGATATTTCCTTTTTGAACATTATCACGAAGGAAGTGGTGGCGAATTTCTATGTGTTTATTTCGTGAGTGTTGAACGTGATTCTTACTTAAGTCTATAGCCCCTTTGTTGTCACACATTATTGGAATATTGTCTAGCCTAATGCCATAGTCTATGAGAGCTTGTTTCATCCATAGTGCTTGTTGACATGCCTTTCCGGCACTAACATATTCCGCTTCGGTTGTGGAGATAGCAAGAGCGGTTTGCTTCTTTGAAAACCAAGATGTTAAACAACATCCATGAATGTGCAAACACCACTAGTGCTCTTGCGATCAACGTAATCTCCCGCATGATCCGAATCCGCATAAACTATTGTTTCTATGCCGAATCCCTTGGGATACCATAATCCCAAATGCATAGTGCCTTTAATGTATCGGAAGATACGCTTAACCGCTTCTAGGTGAGAGGTTTTGGGATCCTCTTGAAAGCGTGCACAAAGGCAAACACTAAACATGATATCGGGTCTACTTGCCGTTAAGTATAATAAACTACCTATCATGCCTCTATATTTGGTATTATCTACAGACTCACCTTCTTCGTCCTTGTGGTTTGGTTTCATAGGACTGGGGGTTTTCTGGCTTAGAGTCTTCTAGTCTAATTTATCTTAAGCATTTCGTCTTAAATATTTTTTGATTGATTGAAAATTATTTCATATTTAATTGTTTATTTGTAATCCTAAAAAAAGTTTTAGTTTCCCCCATCATACTCATTTTCAAACTCATCATGCACTGTTCTTGCACAAGTCATCAACACATTTTCTTGACATGTTGATCAGAGATATAATGGTCATAACCAATATATTTGGACGATAATGATGTTGGAGTCTTTCTTTTTAGTGAAGAGAGTGTTATCTACCATTCCCATAGAATAATTATGTTTAATAAGAAAGGCTTTTAGTCGATCGTACAGCTTTGGAGTTGTTTTAGACCTAAAAGCTTTCTTAAGTTTTTTATAGACATAATAAGGTTTTGCGGAAGTCAATGAATCCGGAGGTTGTGGCCCACGTAAACTCCTCCTTATTGATAACACCGTTAAGGAATGCATCTTCACTTCCATTTGGTATAGCTTAAAATCTAGTGCACAAGCATAAGCTAAAAGTATTCTTATGGTTTCTAGTCTAGCTATGGGTGCATATGTTTCATCATAATCAATTCTTTCTTGTTGATTATAACCTTGGGCGACCAACCTAGCTTTGTTTCTTGTTACGGACCCCAATTTGCATCGAGTTTATTTCTATATACCATTTTGTTTCCCTATAATGTTTATATCCATAGGATTTGGGACTAGTTCCCAAACATCATTTGTTATAAATTGATTTAGTTCCTATTGCATGGCCATTACGCAATTTTCATCTTTTAGAGCCTCATTTATATTTTTAGGTTCTATTGTTGAAATAAAGAATACCTAGAAGACATGTTAATAATTTTCTTTACTTGTTGCGGTTTATTAAGAATTCCTCTTATTAACATTTAAAACTCATACATCATCTTGACAAGTGCAAGGTGTCACTATTTTGGTAGCTATAGACAAAATGTTCTCTAGTTACATAAATTTTTTTTATCTTTTAAAGATATTAGAACCGAAAAAGGGTAAAGAAATATTGAAAGCTGGTTTAAATATTATGAGAAAAATCCAATTGTAATCCTATCTTAGTTTTGTCAAGCAAGGAAAAGAGATAGGAGTAAGTCTCTCTCTTTCTTACCAAAAAAGGAGACTATGTTTGTCTTTTAAAAAAACAAACTTTCGTTTACGAATTATATTGCAATAACACAATTAATCATAACATAGAAAGTTCAATTTTAGTATTTTTGATAATTAATTCTTTTAGAAATTAAATACCTAGGGTTTAGGGTTTAGGGTTGGGTTTAAATAAAAAAATTAATTTACTAAAAGACTAAGATCCAACTTGACCTCCTATTTATTACAGAAGGTCTGACCAAATAGTAAACGAATGGGGCAAGAGGTAAGCGACGAGCGTTAATTGCATTAATAATATAACTCCTAGAGTTGTGAGACACATGACATTAGTAACATATATAGTAATGTCATGTACATGTTTTGTCTCATCTTATGCCTCGGGTCTAAGTTCTGACCAAGCATACTCAATTAAGTCAACCAATATAAGAACTTGCATTAATTAACATAGGTCTCACCTATAAAGAAAAATTGCCTTGGGTTGGAATTAACCTGAGGTCTGACCAATCAGAAAGTACCAATTGCAAGTGTTATTAGATTGGGCTGCATCGACTTAAATTACAAATAGGGTATCACATAAGTTTAATAAAACGTATGTCAAAAGGTCTACAAAGATGCATGCATACATCTTTGTAACACAAGTTAAGAAAAACAAGTTGTTAACTTTTTATTTTAGGTGCGCTCTTACTGCGGAAAGAGAAAAACCAACTTATATATCGTACTCTGCATGTGTCAGAAGACACAAGTTCTTCGAATAATAAAAGGTCAATAAAACCCTAGACGATTTTACCAAAACCATGTCCTTGCAAGAACTCACACATATGCGTTATGCTTTGCAAGTCATAATGTAGTGGTAAATGTTATTGGTAAAATTGCAAAAGTGTTGTAATTTAAACACATTATAAGCTAATATGTTTTGTAAGTCTCGTCGTTGAGAAGATGGTTTATAAGTCATTACGGTATGTAAGCACAACTCGAGTGACAATAAGACTTCACAATAACAATCAACTAATAATAAAACTAGTTTCATAGTTTAATGTCTGTTTTAATTAGTCAAAAAACAAGTTTTACAAATAACACATAACTGGTCACAAGGAATTAAAGGTATGTATGTAACAGACAAATTAAATCAAGTTTCGAGTAAGTTTGTCGTGGAAAGTTACGTTTCTAAGCGCAACATTAAAGATAACCACACCCGATTGACACATAAACTCGCAAGAATCTTAATTTAATTAAAACAAGTTTTAATATAAGTATTAGTCCATATTATAGTATTATCAAAAATCTTTTGCGTATGTAAAGCACGTCACAAGGAATATAACACATCAACAAATAAAACAGACATAAAAAGGGATAGAGGTGAAGACAAATTCTATATAGAAAGCAGTAAATCACATAATGCTTTGAGTTCTCAATCCCTATTATAAGGAAAGTCTTCCCCAAAAGGAGAATCAAAAGGCTCCCACTAGGTTTTCGAGCTGATGCCTAGTGAGCCACATACATCAACTGAGATTGATTGCGTGAGCCTTTAGACCGGATAAAGAAGAAAAGAAAATCTGAATTCAAATTAACAATTTAATTAGATCTACCCTTTTTTTACTTTATTAACCATTAATAATTAATCCATATCAATATTTAATTTATTATTTATGACAAGAATGCATGGTTGTTGTCATAATTTTCTAATAAAACAATAAATAAATAAATTAAGTAGCGGATCTAGCGTTTTTTATGGTGTGTAACTCATAACATCAAACGAATTGGCTCGTGATGCCACTGTTGAGACTTTACAAACTAGTAACCAAGTTATTACGAGTATGCAGCGGATTGGATCTATTTGATATTATAGATTAACACATAAATTAAACAAGTAATTTACTAACACGTTTTGTTTTATTGAGTATAATTCAATAAACTGCATGGATTTTTTGATTCTTTACATTAACTAAATACCGTCTCTATGGTATGCTCATACTACACGTCACACGAGCACGTTAGAATGCTAGTGCTTGCTTCACGAAAAACACCACAAACAAAACTAGAGTTTGGTGTATTAAATTAAACATGGTCGGGACCCCTAAGGGATAAATGACCGATCTATTAATAAAGGAAAAGAGGGAGCATGTTCTATACATACGTAGGTTATGCATGTAATTAACATACATGCATGTACATATTACATGAACAAAGAAAATTCCATGGTAGGTTTTAATAGCTACTGTATGAATTTTGCATGTGCAGTTTTTAGGTTTTGTGTCGTTGGACTTTTTAGGGATATGGTATCATAGAACGAGTGAATGGTTAGAAAGGGAAGGGGAGAGAGTGTTTATATAGCCCTCTAACCTTTGTGGAAAACTAGAAGGGGGTTGAATAGTTTACCGCTTTTTAATTTATTATTTAATGTTTGTTTGTAAAAACTTAGATTCGACTTTTTGTGAATTCAATAGTTGCACAATATGAATAATGTAAATATGTAGAAGTAAATAAAAGATAAGAGTTGGAAAGATCAAACCGCAACACAAGGATTTTTTATTATTGTTTCGGTACAAAGCTCTTCTTCGGCCTACTCCACTCCCCGAGCACCAAACGCGAGAGTTTTTCTTTTCACTAATCAATAAGCTCCCTTTATGCGGAGAAAACCCGTACGACAACGTTGCTTATATCAATTTCTGATACACTAAAGCTAAGATGTTAGTTTCTAATCTTAGCTAGAACCAATCTATCAACAAACTCAACTTTCATTACTAGAATCACGACTTCACAACTTCCACAACAACTTCACAACTATACCCTACACAACTTATCTTCACAACCTTGAATCACGACTACACAACTTCTTCACTCTTCACAACTTCACGCCTTGATACGACAACATAACTTCTTCAATCTTCACAAAAACCTTCACACCTTCACAACTTATACTCCACGCCACATACTACTTTATATCACAACTATCTAACACCACTAAAAAGGATCACCAAGATCCAACTAAACTTACAACAATCACCCAAATTAACAAACTACAATAACTTTACAAGATTTACAAGGTATGATATGATGCATCAAGATTGCAATAGGATTTTAGGAGTGTAATACTTCTCACGTTAGATGAACAGAAGTATTCTTCTCTTCACTTGAGGATTGAAAGCTTGGATCACTTGGAAACTAAAAGCAAAATGATTAAATGATCAAAGAATTTTAGAGAGGATATGTGGGCTGTTTTAAGCAGAAAGAATGAGTGCAAAAGGTGAGAAAAATGTTGGGGAATAGTCTAGTATTTATAGGACAGACTGGAGGAGCGTAGTCTATGGCCGGCCACCTTAAATAGGGTGCCGACCCCCTTATAATTAAGGGGGCCGCCCATAGTAATTGTAAGGGGTTCGTCCCCTTTTTAGACGCTCCCTCATTTTGTCCTATTCCATGGGAGGTGTTTCTGACCTTTTCTAGCGTTTTAGGTTCGAAAAATTTGATAAATTTAAAATATTTAGTTTGAATAAAACATTTCTTTTAAATGTAGAAAATGTTTTGTAAGTTTATAAACATGTTTACAATATTTTATAAAAGTTTGAGGTTGAATAAAAATTTTCTTTGATCATAAAATGCATCAAGCATTTGTTTATTCATACCTTGAAGTGATATAATTTTGAAATGAATATTTACTCCTAATTACTTGTTTATGTTTTAATTTTTCATTGAATGTTTTTATATTTTGTGATTATCAAAATGTAAAGATGTGAAAAAATATTATTAATGTTTTTAGGCATTATATCTATCAACAATCTCCCCTTTTTTATGATTACAAAATTAAAACTCATTAAATGTAAAATTATTTTTAAGCAAGTATTTAGTGAGTTTTATATCATTTCCCCCCCCCCCCCCTTTTGTAGAATCAAAAAGGCATCGTCGAGAATTGCTATTAAAATCGACAGAACAAATGCTCCCCCTTGATGTGTGCTCCCCCTCGTTCGAGGGCACCAAGGAATCGAGCTATGGTTTCTTGGCTACAAAAATGAGTTAGAACAATACAAATATTTCTAACATGTAGCAAGTAGAAAAAATATGGCTCTAAATATTTTTCCGAATCCATAGATCGATTTAAGTTTTAAAATACAATTTATTTTAAAAATCTTGTTTGATGTGGCTTTGATACCAATTGTGGAAAACTAGAAGGGGAGTTGAATAGTTTACCGCTTTTTAATTTTATTTTATGTTTATGTTTGTTTATGAAAACTTAGATTCGACTTTTTGTGAATTCAATACTTGCACAGTAAAAGTAAATAAAAGAATAAGAGAAAAGAGTTGGGAAGATCAAACCACAACGCAAGGATTTATAGTGGTTCGGTTACGAAGCTCCTCTTCGGCCTACTCCACTCCCCGAGCACCTAACTTTCGAGAGTTTTCTTCACTATGTCAACAAGCTCTTTTATGGCGGAGAAAACCGTACACAACGTTGCTTATATCTATTTCCGACACTAAGCTAGATGTCGAGTTCTAATCTTAGCTAGAACCAATCTATCACAACACAACTTCACAATTTGTTCACGACTTCACAACTTCACGACTACTTCACAACTTCACTACACAACTTAGCTTCACACCTTGAACATAACTACACAACTTCTTCACACCTTCACAACTTCACAAGTTCACACCTTCACTACTTGTCCTCACCACACTACTTATGTCACAACTAACTAACACTACTAGAAAGGATCACCAAGATCCAACTATACTTACAAAATGTTTTGTGATGTTTATAAAAATGTTTACAACATTTTATAAAAGTTTGAGGTTGAATAAAGATTTCCTTTGATCATAAAATGCATTAAGCATTTATTTATTCATACCTTTGAGCACATTTGAGGAGTTTCAAATGCTTGGTTTCTTCCTCCAAATGGGTTTCACACTCATTTTGGCTACCCTTGATGGTTTGGATGTGGGTTTGTTAGGAGATGTCATTGGTGAGTATGATTTTGATGATGATGGTTGAGAATGTATTTATAGTAGAGGAAAGGTTTAAATTATGAAGAATGAACATTTAAAGGGTCAAATCCAAGAAATGTTTGTGAGTTTAGGGAAATAGTAGCTAAGTCTAGAGGGTATTTGGTCAAAAAGGGATGAAAATACTGTTTTACCCATGACTGTCTAGGCCGGTCCCCTTAATTAGGGGTCGATCCCCTAAAAGATAAAGGGACCGCCCTTTATGAATTAAGGGGGCCGCCTGCTACTATTTCCCATATTTCCCAAGTCCATCCTTTTATGGCAATTAATTTTTTTTAGCACATAGCAATTAAGCATTCAACATTCTACATATATATGACAAGTTGTAAGATAAAACTATTTCACATAATTTTGGCATATAATCATATATGAATTGAAGACCAAAAGAATGAAGAGCATATAAAATAGTAACTAGATATAATGCACAAAGAATTTTTCTTGACAAGAGGGTTAAGTTAAAAACGAACCAAACTTTTGTGCAAATACTAGTGTGTGCCTAAGTGCAACAAATGTGGAGTAGCGATTATTTCGACACTAAGATATGTAAAACCTAAGAAATAATCCAAATGCTCCTTGATTTAATTTTGCTCAACCAAGATTGTCGAAAATATATATTAGATTATATACTTTTGACAACAAGTAAGAGAACATTATGCATATGTGAAAAATGTTTTTAGCATATCTCAACAATATATGAAAATTGATTTTCATGTGCTCCTAGTTGTGAGAAAGACTTTTTAGAAAATAATAGATTGGGACTATTGTATATATGTATAATGAGATATGCATTTAGATAGAAGAATTTGTAAAAGTTTGCTTATAGACTTTTCCTCCAATTTTTTTGCGTTTTTGTGCAAACAGAATCTAGGACACAGAGAGGGAAAAAACTTGTTCAGTGGGTGCCCACTTAAAGTCTGGTCGGCCCCCTTCAA
This sequence comes from Tanacetum coccineum, assembly GCA_026074375.1. NCBI lineage: Eukaryota > Viridiplantae > Streptophyta > Magnoliopsida > Asterales > Asteraceae > Tanacetum > Tanacetum coccineum. Next base: position 24,191 of record BQNB010028367.1, on the reverse strand, counting down.
ATTAAGGGGGGCGCCACCTGTTGAGAAATTATTTCTCAGATTTTTGACAAATTATTAATTTTTAGTGCTGAAAACTTAGTCAATTTGTTTCATCATTCCTAGGGACTAGAGTAAAGTAGTTAAATGGTTCACGTTTAAGTAGCTATAGTTAGGTATATCGGCTATTGTTGTCTTTCGGTGAGAGCATTTTCTAAAGAGATATTTTCCTTTTTGAATATTATCACGAAGGAAGTGTGGCGAATTATCTATGTGTTTATTTCGTGAGTGTTGAACGTGATTCTTTCTTAAAGTATATTGCCCTGTGTTGTCCACAATTATTGAGAATATTGTCTAGCCTCAATGCCATAGTCTATGAGAGCTTGTTTCATCCATAGTGCTTGTTGACACGCCTTTCCGGCACTAACATATTCCGCTTCGGTTGTGGAGATAGCAAGAGCGGTTTGATTCTTTGAAAACCAAGATGTTAAACAACATCCCATGAATGTGCAAACACCAATAGTGCTCTTGCATCACTAATCTCCCGCATGATCGAATCTGTCATTAAACTAGTTCTATCGCCGAACACCCTGGGATACCTTAATTCCCCAATGAATAGTGCTTTATGTAGGAAGTTACGCTTAACCGCTTCTAGGTGACGGTTTTGCGGATCATTTTGAAAAGCGTGCACAAAGGCCAAACAATAAACTTGGATTTCGGGTTCTACTTGCCTTTATGTATATAAACTACCTATCATGCCTTCTATATTTGGTATTATCTGCAGACTCTCCTTCTTCGTCCATTGTGAGTTTGGTTTCCTAGACATGGGGGTTTTTCTTTGGCGTAGAGTCTTCTAGGTCTTAATCTTTCTTAAGCATTTCCTTAATTATTTTGATTGCATTGAAAATATTCCATTCATTAAATTGTTTATATGGTAATCCATAAAAAAAAGTTAGTTACCTCATCATACTCATTTCAAACTCATATGCAGATTTGCGCAAAGTTCCATCACACATTCTTGACAAGTTGATCCGAATTATAATGTCATCAACATATATTTGGACGATAATGATGTTGAAGTCTTTCTTTTTAGTGAAGAGAGTGTTATCTACCATTACATAGAATTAATTATGTTTTAATAAGAAGGCTTTAGTCGATCGTACCAAGCTTTTGGAGCTTGTTTTAGACCATAAAGAGCTTTCTTAAGTTTATAGACATAATTAGGTTTTGCGAAGTCAATGAATCCCGGAGGTTGTGCCACGTAAACCTCCTTATTGATAACACCGTTAAGGAATGCACTCTTCACATCCATTTGGTATAGCTTAAAATCTAGTGCACAAGCATAAGCTAAAAGTATTCTTATGGTTTCTAGTCTAGCTATGGGTGCATATGTTTCATCATAATCAATTCTTTCTTGTTGATTATAACCTTGGGCGACCAACCTAGCTTTGTTTCTTGTTACGACCCCATTTTCATCGAGTTTATTTCTATATACCCATTTTGTTCCTATAATGTTTATATCCATAGGATTTGGGACTAGTTCCCAAACATCATTTGTTATAAATTGATTTAGTTCCTATTGCATGGCCATTACGCAATTTTCATCTTTTAGAGCCTCATTTATATTTTTAGGTTCTATTGTTGAAATAAAGCAAAAGAAATTGCTTTTCTCTTGAGCTTGCGACCTAAGTGTTCTTTGATTTAGATTACCAATAACATTTTCTAGGGGATGACTTTTAGATTCTTTAATGTTTATTATTTGATTATTTTCTAATGAAATGTCTTCAAGATCATTGCCAATGGGTTTTGTTTTACTAACCTCAATACCTTCTTCTTCGACTAATTTATCATCTTCCAATGGTGATGTTTTAGGTGGAGGAGGAGTCTCATCGAAAGTTACATTTAATGATTCTTCTACTTTCATTGTTTGTTTGTTAAGTTATTCTGTACGCTTTAACTTTGGAAATATCCTAGGAAAACACCTTCATACGACTTTAGATAGTGGGGTTCGAACTTGGTTTAGGTAATCTTTTGTATTAAAGATAAAACAGTTTACTTCCGAATACTCTTAAAATACGTTAAGGTTTGGTTTCCTTCCTTTAAACAACTCGTATGGTGTTTTTTCAAAAATACTCTAATAGGAAACTACTATGATTTTATAAGTGATGTATCGATCACACTTGCACCAAATTTTTTTGAGGATATGGGATTGTTCATTTAACTGGTTCTATTTCATTCTTTTAAGGTGCGATTTTTTCGTTCTCTTCCCATTTTATTGTGGAGTCGAGGAGTAGAAAATTGTGAGATATCCCATTTAATCATAAATATTTTCAAATTGTACTTCCTTATCAATTTCTCCGCCATGATCCGTTCTAATTGATACATAAAACATCAATTTGTTTTGGATCATTTGCTTAATATTTCAAATTCTTCGAAGCTTCGTTTATTTGCTAAGAACTCTAGTCCAGTGTATCGAGAATATCATTCTACAATTACTAAAAGTATAACGATTTCCTCCATGTTAGTTATGCGGTAGGGGCCAAAAAATCCATGTGAGTAGTTTATGCATCTAGTTGTTCGAGACTATATTTTTGGACCTTGTGACTTACGTGAGCCTGCTTCCAACTTTGCAGCATCACAAAAATGTTGGTAGTATTAAGTTTAGGTAGATTTCTAATATTCTTTAAACGCTCATGATTGAATAGTTTGCATATTTAGCATGAACCTAATCTCTATGCCATTATGTGGAATTTTTGTCGAATGTTGCAAGGCATATTTTGTCTTCCGGTTTATTTTCCTTAGTTTCACTTAACATCTAAACTCCTGTCTAATTCCTTTACCTATAACTTTTTCGTTTTTGTTTTTCGCTATAGGGTTTGGTAAATATTACTTTGACTTATTATACATATTTGACCTATACTAAGCAAGTTATAAGTTAAGTTATCTATGTGCTCAACATTTTCAATTATTAAGGAGTCTTGAGAAATCGTACCTTTGCCTATGATTTTACCGCGTAAGTTGCTTCCGAAAATTACGTTACCTCTGTTGTATGCTTTGTATGAAGAAAACAACTTTCGATTACCGGTCATGTGTTTTGAACATCCACTATCTTTAATCCATTCATCGGGTTCCAAGTTTACTCCTAAGCATATTTCATCGGGCGCTTGAGCTACAAGGCAAGCTTCATCTTTAGTCTTTTCTACCTCATCTTCTCCATTGTCGCTCATACTCCTCTAATGAATGCCTTTGATCGGTGTTCTTTGGCGGCTTTGAACCTTCTCCAAATGAATAATTTTGGTCACTACATTAAATCATTTTCTTTCTCTTTTATTCATAACATATTTCTACTTCTTTGGAATGTTTTTCTATCGCCTCGTGGTTGTCTTACAAATCTTCCTTGTCTCTTGAAGAATTTCTTGAATTCCTTTACGGCCATAGCATACTCTTCGTCTTCACTATCGGAACTTGAGCTATCTTCATCACTTACTTCCTTTTTCACTTTTAATGCAAGTGATCTACTTTGTTCTTTCTTGCCTTTAACCGTTTCTACATCTTTCTTAATTACTTCTTCATAAACTTTCAAGTTTCCAATTAGTTCGTCAAGAGATAAGGTGTTAGATTTCTTTGATTTATTCAATCGCCGTGACTTTTCGAGCGCCATTTGGATGTAGTGCCCTAAGAAATTTCCTAACACAATTCTTGCTAGAAAAACTTTCATCAAGTGCTTTTAGACTAGTAATAATAGTGTTAAATTTAGCAAAGGCATTATCTATTGATTCCTCTTTCGGAATCATAAATTGTTCATATTGTTGAACAAGGAGATCTATTTTGTTAGCTTTGACTTGATTATTACCTTGATGAGTGATTAGTAAAGTATCCCAAATTTCTTTTGCGGTTTGACACATAAAAATTCTTTCGTATTCTTTACGTGGCAAAGCATTATAAATTACCATTTTAGCTTCATTATTTTTTTGCAAGTTTTTTTTTAAGCTCATTATCGTGGTTATGAAAAGATACATTTCAATCCTTTTTAGTTTCGGCGATTAAATTGAAATGTGGAAAATCACCATCGGTAATAACATGCCAAAGATCTAGATCTTTTGACTTCACATAAGTTTCGAATCTATTTTTCCAATAAATAAATCCATCACTTTCAAAAAGTGGTGGTCTTTGCATAGATTGCCCTTCTAAATATTTTTTCGATTCCATAGATCGATTCAAGTTTTAAAATACAGTTTATTTTAAAAATCTTGTTTAACGTGGCTCTGGTACCAATTGTGGAAAACTAGAAGGGGGGTTGAATAGTTTACCGCTTTTTAATTTATTATTTAATGTTTGTTTGTAAAAACTTAGATTCGACTTTTTGTGAATTCAATACTTGCACAATATGAACAATGTAAATATGTAGAAGTAAATAAAAGATAAGAGTTGGAAAGATCAAACCGCAACACAAGGATTTATAGTGGTTCGGTTACGAAGCTCTTCTTTGGCCTACTCCACTCCCCGAGCACCAAACTCGAGAGTTTTCTTCACTATGTCAACAAGCTCCCTTATGGCGGAGAAAACCGTACACAACGTTGCTTATATCAATTTTCGACACTAAGCTAGATGTCGAGTTCTAATCTTAGCTAGAACCAATCTATCACAACACAACTTCACGACTAGTTCACGACTTCACAACTTCACAACTTCACTACACAACTTATCTTCACACCTTGATCACGACTACACAACTTCTTCAATCTTCACAACTTCACACCTTGATCACGACTACACAACTTCTTCAATCTTCACAACTTCACACCTTCACAACTTCTTCTCACCACACTACTTATATCACAACTATCTAACACTACTAAAAAGATTCCAAGATTCCAACTATACTTACAACAATCACCAAATCCTAACAACTACACAACTTTACAAGATTTACAAAAGATTTACAAGGTATGATATGGATGCAACAAGATTGCAATATGGATTTTGGGGTGTAATACTTCTTCACTAGATGATGGAAGTATTCTTCTCTTGCACTTGAGGAATTGAGCTTGGATCACTTGGAAACAAAGCTAAATGATCAAAGGATTTTAGAGAGGATATGTGGGCTGTTTTAAGCAGAAAGAATGAGTGCAAAAGGTGAGAAAAATGTTGGGAAATAGTCCAATATTTATAGGACAGACTAGAGGAGCGTAGTCTATGGTCGGCCCCTTTTAGACGCTCCTCTTTTTTGTCCTATCCAGGGGAGGTGTTTACTGGACATTTTCTAGCCGTTTTAGGTTCGAAAATTTGAAATTCAAAATGTTTATTTTGAATAAAACATTTCTTTTAAATGTAGAAAATGTTTTGTAAGTTTATAAACATGTTTACAACATTTTATAAAAGTTTGAGGTTGAATAAAAATTTCCTTTGATCATAAAATGCATCAAGCATTTGTTTATTCATACCTTGAAGTGATATAATTTTGAAATGAATATTTACTCCTAATTACTTGTTTATGTTTTAATTTTTCATTGAATGTTTTTATATTTTGTGATTATCAAAATGTAAGGATGTGAAAAATATTAATAATGTTTTTAGGCATTATTTCTATCAACAACCTTAATTGTAGATAATCTCCAAGTCTTATAGATAATCTGCGTCTTGCCATTATCTTTTTAATTATCAACAATAATTTGACACAATAATCCCCCACTTCCCAAACTTGACAACAAACCCCCTTTTTGTTCTTCAAAATTTGTGCTTTAGAGAAGAGACAAGGGTTTTCGTTTTTGAACATTTTAGGCCTTTTTTTTGTATTAACGTGTATTAAGTTGTTAATAACGTCTAAAGTAACTAACGATCGTTAAATAAATATCTTGAAACATATTATATATTTAATAAATATAAACGAGTTACATATATTAAATATACAATAAACGTACTTTTCGTGTATTATTGTGTGCCCCCGATAGACTCACATATTTCTAGCTGTATAAACGTTACACGTAACGACCACAAACCAACAATACGTGCATATTAGAACAAAACATGAAAGTTTAGTACATAAAGTAGAACACTTTTCAGTTTACTTATCAAATCGGTACATTTAAAAAAGTTTGTAGCTTTTTTCAACAAAACCCTACTTTTTTTCTAAACAATGACAAAAATTACCAATTTTCGACACATAATTCAGCAAGTAACCATTTTTTCCCCGAAAGACATAAGTATTTAGTTAACAGAGGGGTTTCGGAAGGGCGTGTAATAGGTTTCGTCGTACAAAGCCTCCAGTTAAAGGGGTTTCATTTTTATTAGTTTTGTATATAAATAGTAATACATATAATATTAAACATATATAATCGATTTAATCCAAATTTATATGCAATTTCTATTTGGTTTACAAGTGCAATCGGGCTTCATTGGTTCTTTATTATAACGTCAAGTATTTTTCTTGATTGCCTTAATTAGTTGTAGGAATTGAAGATTGATCAGGCATTGACGATCCTCATTTGTAAAATTTCAATCTTGATATTAAAACATGGTTCCAGCTATAGTGTGATCTTGGTTAATATAAACACTTAATCGCTTCAAGGTTAAAAAAGTTAGATTTAGACTTTTTATCAATATAAAGCTATCCGTAATGGTACGGGTGCGGGCATGAGGCACCGGTGAAGGTCTCGCTCACTTGTGAGCCCATTATGGGAGTGTCCTAGTCACAAGTGAAACAAGGCAAAAAAAATCCTCATAACGGTGAGGCAGGGGCTTTATAGTTTCGGGCAAGTTAATATTATTTATTTGGTTCGCGAGTGTATGTAGGGTATTTTATAGAGTATATTTGTATAAAGTGGGTATTTAATTGAAATGTGAAGATGATGCGACTGATAAGGTTGGATTGTGAAGGGAGTGAGGGTAAAAATGTGAAGAGAGAAAACTGATGTGACGCTAAAGTGTCCGGTGAAAGAAGGACTAATAAGGGTAGCGTAGATAGCTCGTCGTGGATTAAAAGTCATATATAAGACGTAAAACTATAGGACTAAATGTCAATGCATAATTCGACTGTACGATAAGTTCAGTGTACTATTTTAAAGCCCCATATCGTTTCTGAGATTGGTTTTTGTTGCAAATGATGTCTACATTTGAATCGGAATCCACTTTGACTTATAACATCGCATAATCAAAAGGTTTCTTCACGTTTGGTTGAATTCTTTTTCTTCTAAAAAAGAAAGTACTAGCTAGTATAAAGTTACATGAATGGACCGAAAAGCTGGTCCCAATGTAACAATTGTATGTGGAAAAGGCTCGGTGTAAGTTACTGTTTAAAAATTGTGAAATAGATTTGCGTATGTATAGTTGAATATTCTCTGGCGTTAAAAAAATAGTTGTATTACGGAATGCTTACCAAACTTTATTAGATTTTCTAATACTCTCTTATGTTAAGATAATTTAACGATTGCTGTTTATGGTACTCAATTGTTATTTTTTTTAACTAGTTATAATTCCCGTGCACGCACGGGGCTTACACATAAATCAAATTTATTTTAAAACTTTTTTTTAATATACATGCATATGAAAATTTTCCGTGTTTAATATATTGTAATTGTGATATTAGTACAACTAATAATTATAAACGTGGTTTTACATAAAAAAAAATTCATTATGTATTAATACAAGCATAGTTGCCCGCGCGTTGCTGCGGGGCGGTGTTTCTTTTATCATAGATGTTGGTGTTTTTTTAAGCATTGGTCGCGCGTTGATGTGGGGCGTTATTTTTTTTATTTTTTTTGTATTTTGTTTTTTGTGCGGCTATGTGTTGGGCGTCGTGTCGTGGGTGTTTTTTGATCAGAATAAATCAACTCTTGTAATTTTTTTTCTTATTTTGTGCCGAGCAAAAAAAAAAATTTAATTATTTTGTGCAATAGTTTCTTTTTTTTCATATGGGCTTATGTGTTTAGTCTCATGTCGCGGATATTTTTTGATCTGAATAAATAAGTACTTTTGTAATTTTGTACTGAACAATTTTTTTTTTAAGTTGCCTAGTTATAGAAATAAAAAAAAAAAAGTCAAATGGGCCGGCCCAATGGGCCGAAATAGAAAAACAAAAACAAAAAAGTCAAATGGGCCGGCCCTATGTTTAATAGTTTTTTTAATATGGGCTTATGTGTTGGGCGGGCGTAATGTCGTGGATATTTTTTGATCTGAATAAATCTATATTTTTTTTTCCTATTTTGGACTGAGCAATTTTTTTTTATTTTAGCGGGTTTATTTTTTCGGTCTCATATTTAATAGTTTTTTTTATATGGGCTTATGTGTTGAGCCTCATGGCGCGGATATTTTTTGATCTGAATAAATCAGTAATTTTACAAAAAAATTTCTATTTTGTGCCGAGCAATTTTTTATTTTTATTTTTTAAGTTGCATACTAAAAAAAAAATGGACCGGCCCAAAGTGGTAGCCCAATGGGCCGGTTACTGTAGCTACTGTAGCATTTGAGGGTCAAAACGACGTAGTTTTGAACCTCAAATGTGTATATATATTAATAAGTGTTTTAAAACCCGGGTTGACCCGGTTGGATGACTGGAAGCCGGATTTTGCCGAAAAACCCGATTGAACCGTGACCCAGTGGCTTGACCAGGTCAATTAATAAATTGTTTTTAAAAACATTGATTAATATCTATTAATATTTTGCTAAAAATTTTGTTGGATGAAAGATTTAACCTTGTTTAACTTAAATGAGTGTTGATGTTGATGTTGTTGTTTAAATTTATTTATTAATATCATGTTGTACACAACATGCGGGTTTAATATGTTTTTTCTGATATTCTTATATAAATTTTAAATAGATTTTATATATGTTGTATTTTTAAAGTATAAGGTCTAGACAATATAAAGTCTAAGAGGGTATTTGTTTATTTTTTAATGTTATTAAAAAATATGAAAATTTATAAGTTTTACTTAACTCCATATGATTTATTTAAAATTCAACCATCTTAAGTTTAGTAATAAACTACCTCCTTTTTTAAGTTTTTTATTTTCACAAATTTAACACCTATATTTTTATATCTTTTTTTCTTATCAAAACCTTCTCTCTATCACTTTTTTTTAATTTTGACCAAAATTGATTAAATTTTGACTTTTTATCGACCAATATGATCACACGATTTTGCCTACGTAGCAAAATCAAGCTTTCTGATTGGTCCAATTTTTTTCTCTTAACATTTAATCTAATAGAAAACTCTGAAATGATGTAATTCTTTTATTATATAAAAGATTAAAACAACTAATTTTCATGTAATCCTTTTAAAAAAAGACTTTGCTACTAGAGGATATATATGGCCTAGACTTATAATCGGGCTTAGCTATATTTATCCTCTGATAATAACCCTAATGGATCCAAACTCATAATTGGTTTGGAGCCAATATTTACTTCTTATAAATCTATGTAACTAGATGAGCTTAAAGCATTGGAAGTATCGTTAAACGAATTAAAATTTATGTTATTGGGCTTGTTTCAATGATATACTCCTTACTGCAAACGTCAAGATTAACATGAATTTTCATGATCTTGTGGTCATTACTCAAAAAGAGAAACAAGTTATGGGGTCAATTACAACTTCTAGTTAAAAAGTTATTAGAACAAGTGCTTATTGCCTCGGGCTACATATTTGTGAAAAGGTCGGTCAGCGCTTGAAAAGATGTATGGGTCAAGGTTTCCTCGACCATTTAAACGTGATAAGAAAAGATAAAAAGCTATAGTTACCAGATAAAATTCATGCGTAGTTCATAATACTACTATAGCACATGTTGTAGTCTTAAATGCAAGACTGTGGCCTAAAATATGCCATAACAAGCCAGGCCTCCTAAAACTTTTAGTTTACTAGCATATCGCGCTAAGAGAGTTTTAAAGGGCAATAAAATGAAAAATAAAAAAAACTAAAAATTAATAAAAATATATCAAAATGGATGTTAAATTAAAAAACACAAAATTTTAAAAAATATGATGAAATTAGATCATAAAAAAATAATAATAATAAGGTATTTCAATTTAAAAATAAATGTGATTTTTTAATTAAAAAGTGACACACGTCACTCTAATCTAAGATACGGTTCCCTAAAATAAGATTGATGGTTAAGATTGCACATCCTTATATTTCAATAATAAGTAAGTTTAAAAGTCTGAATTCTTAAGACTTTATAAAAATAAAATATCTTATATGCTTTATAATATAGTATAGATAAATCTCCCCTTTGTGTAGGTTTATGTAGGGGTGTTCAGTGTTTGAATGTTCGGTTAATATTCAAATAAATCGAAAATCAAAACTGAACCGAACTGAAAAAAGCCAAACCGAATTTATAACCGAATCAAAATTTCCAAAACTGAATCGATTCAAATCTAAATTTCAGTTTTTGATTGGATACGATTTTGATAAAATGAAAAAAAAATACCGACCAAAAACCGAATTCAACACACACACACACACTCACACACACACACAACATACTATATATTTAATATATTATATTATTTATTTATTATATATATTTATAGGAGATGAGATCATAAGAAAACCTCGTCTCGGTGGAAAATCTAGAAAACCCATCCACAACCATTGGATCAAGCCACTTTCCTCTCCCTTTTTCACACCAAACTATAGGGATCTAATTGTAACTTCCTTAATTTTTAAGGGATTGTTTTGTAAATTACAGTTCTTATAATTATGGCCTAAAATTATTTCTTTTTTTCCTTTTCTATCACTCCAGACATAATATTTTCTCTCTCAAAAAATAAAACTACATATTATAGATCATGATCCTATCAAATTCACGATCCTATCAGAATCACAACATCAGATCATAGATACACGATCATATCACGATCCTATCATGATCCTATCAGATCATAGAACTCGTGATTGATGAACACATCATTCTAATGTCTCAAATCTTCGATTAAAGTAAGTTTTAAAACCTTTTTTTTATTATAATTTCGTTAATCTTTTCATCAAAGATCGAATATTTAGATTATGATGTTGTTTACACTTTTATTTGCACATGTTTGTGTTTTGTTATGAGTTAGGTTTTTTTTGAGTTGATTCGTTAATCATCGTCTTTGTTTATAGATGAATCGATTTTTAAGAGTTTATTGACATGATTTATTATATAGAATAGTTATTTGCAACGAAATTGAGAAAGAGATACATGGAAAACATGTTTACAAAAAACTGCACACCAAATGTTTGATAAAATGTCTGAATGAGATTTTTATAACTGCGATGCACTAATTTTAGACTACGATGCCCTAATTTACGTGAATTGATTTTAGTCACAATGTGATGCCTTAATTTTTCATGAGTGAAGTAGCAAACTAGAACTTACAAGTTTTAATAAGCAAAATACAGATTCTTTGCTCTTGGATTCTTGCAACTTTTTACATAAATTGGCCGAAGACATCACATGGTCAGTAAGATGCTTTAAAAATTCACGTTACAGGTTATTGACAAATATATTGTTGATATTGATTGGTAAGTAGATAATGTAAAAGTTATCATGTTGATTCGTTAATATGGTTGTTTAATTATGTTTATATAAACTGCACACAAGTGTTTGATGAAAAATGTCTAAATAAAATTTTATATTTGTAATGCATTAATTTCTAGTGTAATTCATCAATTGTTCATCATTTACTCTTTGTAGAATTAAATTGAATGATTTTAGTGATTTTAAGATTAAATGCAATGATTCCAACATATATAGTTGTTGGTTCAACCTACTGGTCACCGCATGTTCAATTGGATAATAATTTGATTTAAGAGATCTTTTCGTATTGACTTGATTTTTTTTATTTCTTTTCAGAGTGTTCAAAACGAATCATCAGAGTAGCGAAAATTTGCCCATTTGAGCTATTAGTAGTTGTAGCTGGGAAGTTATTGCAAGAGAGTGAAAGTTCTACTTCTAGCACTAGTCAAGATATAAAAGACACATGTTAGTGTTTGAAAATGGTCCATTGTTGTGGATTGACTGTCACCAATCTATAAGGTACGATGGTAATTAATTCCCTCGACATTACAAAATTACTCATTTTTCCTTTAGTAGGTATGGTATCGAGGGTAGTGTACTTGACAATTAGTGGTTTTTGGTTAGGTAATATGTTAAACACGAGTTTAGGTGAAACAAGCCACTTCAGGTCAACTCTTTGTATGTATCAAAATTGGCTAGTGTGACCTTAAAACCGTATGGATCATTTAATGTTTTAGCTAGTTTGTTTAATTATTACCCTTTTGGACTTGTTGCAGTAATACTTAAAAACCTGAATTTCCACCTTTAATTACAGCTTATTTATGGCAAGTCTATTTATAATTATCAAACATGTTTTTTTTTGTATTTTCTTAGGGCTGATAAACTAAAAATTAGACACTATACATTACTATATCTGATCAATAGCTTGATTAAAACAGATGCCCTTAATTAAACAAACAGATGCCCTTAAACAAAGCAAGCAGATGCATACAAACAGATGCCTTTAAATCATACAAACAGATGCCCTTAAACAAAACAAATGCCCTTAATGAAACGCATACCCTTAAATCATACAAGCAGATGTCCTTAAAAAATTAGATGCTATTTCATGAAAGAACATTTTACAAAACGTCAACATCATATGTCAAATGTGGCACCTATTTTGATGGCAATTGCTTTATAAACTGTTTACTCCAGTAGATTTGTTGAAAAATGTGCAGTTATATACTCGGTTTTGACATTTTAGGAGAAGTCGCAAACTCAAATTGGTTTTAATCTTGTAGGTTTACATTTCTTGTTTACGAGGCTCCAAACTATAACAATAAAACTTATTTGGGAATGTTGAGCATCAGTAATTATGTAAATTATGTTTCATTGCTCACTCGCTATTATTGGTAATAGATTTGGGACTGCTATAATCTTGTTTTGCTGCATATATGTAAATTTGAGATTCAACCCTTATGACCTATATTGAACAAACAACAAGCGCCCATTTGTAAGTAAAATGTTGACATTATAGTCCGTATTTAAAGGCTATCTCTCAATTTAAATTTTATGTTTCGAGACTCATTAGCATAACTTATGCGGAAGCGGAATGCAAAGAAGGAAGCTAGTAAGAAGAAGCTTTAGGAAGAAAGAAAACATATATCTGGAGACTAATTAAAATGTTCTTGTTCATGATGGGTTTCTTTAGGGTTTATCCTACCTCTAGTTAGCCTGCTTTCGTCAAGCTTTTGTAGCCTTCTTGTCTTTGTATTTTTTTATTTATTATTTTATAATCTCAACAAAATGGAACATAGATTCATTCATTTGACAGTTGTCATATGAATACATTAGTATTGAAGTTACATCTATTTCTGTAAATCAATTTTGATGTTTCGTGACAATTAGTTGTATATTTGGAACTTGTAACTACAGAATACAGATGCTAGTACTATTGTATATTTGTTGTTATACATGTTTGTTTTAAAATAGTACATTTCTATTGTACCTTTGTCAGATTTATGACATTATAGTGAAACGTAAAGTGTTGAATGAGTATGGAGCTATTTAGCATAACACACGGTTATTACAGAGCCAATACAATATCTATTTCCTATTATCACAGAGCCTATTGTTATCTATCATTTGAAATCAGTTTAAAAAATTAGCAACAAAGCATGTAGCAAGTCGTATCAAAAAATGCAGATGCGTTAACAGATGGAGGCCTTTAAAAGTTTACAATCACTAATCTTAAATTTAACAAACAAATGCTTTTAATTTATCACATATGCATTAAGACATTCACACTTATGCCTTAAAATAAACAAACAGATGTCTTAATGTATTCACAGATACGCCTTACACTAAACAAGCACATGCATTAAACTGAACAAACAGATGCTTTAAATTTAACAAACAGATGCCTTAAATTTAACAAACAGATGCCTTAAATTTAACAAACATATACTTTTAATTTATCACATATGCATTAAGAGAGACACACAACTACCTAAAATTTAACAAACAACTTAAACTAAACAAGCACACACCTTATACTAAACAAACACATGCAATTTCAAAGACAAACTAAATGTCTTCCCTTAATTTAACAAACAGATGCATTAAATTTAACAAACAAATGATTTTAATTTATCAAATATGAATTAAGAGATATGCCTTAATATATTCACACAGATGCCTTAAATAAACATACAGATGCCTTAATATATTCCTACAGATGCATTATACTAAACAAACATATGCATTAAACTTAACAAACATATGCCTTAAATTTAACAAACAGATACCTTAAATTTAACAAAAAATGCTTTTAATTTATCAAATTGCTTAGTGTTTCACAACAGATGCTTAAAAATTAAAACAAACATGATGCTTTAGTATTCACAAATATGCCTTAAACTAAACAAGCACATGCCTTAATGTATTCACAAATATGCCTTAAACTAAACAAGCACATGCCTATACTAAACAAACATATATATTAAACAAAACAAACTGATGCCTTAAATTTTACACCAAACGATGCCTTAGTTTAACATAACAAATATTTTTATTTATCACATCTGCACTTTAAAAAGATTCACACAGATGCTTAAAATAAATAAACAGATGCCTTAATGTATTCACAGAGATGTCTTAAACTAAACAATCACATGCCTTATACTAAATGAACACATGCATTAAACTGAACAAACAGATGCCTTAAATTTAACAAACAAATGCTTTTAATTTATCACATACGCATTAAGAGATTTACACAAATGCCTTAAATTTAACAAACAGATGCCTTAATGTATTCACATAGATGCCTTAAACTAAACAATTCAATGCCGTATACTAAACAAACATATGCATTAAACATATGCCTTAAATTCAACAAACAAATGCCTTAAATTTAATAAATAAATGCTTTTAATATGTCACATATGCATTAAGAGATATGCTTTAAGATATTCACACAGATGCCTTAAATAAACAAACAAATGCCTTAATGTATTCCCATAGATGACTTAAACTAAACAAACACATGCCGTATACTAAACAAACATATGCATTAAATTGAACAAAACTGATGATTAATTTTAACAACTGATCTTTAAATTTAACAAAACAAAGCTTTAGTTTAATAAATGCCTTAAGATATTCAACAGTTGCCTTAAATAAAACCAAACATATGCCTTAATATATTCACAATATGACTTAAACTAACAAGCAAATGCCTTGTTAAAACAAACATTTGCATAAACTAAACAAACAGATGCCTTAAATTTAACAAACAATGCCTTAAATTAACAAACAAATGCTTTTAATTTATCACATATGCATTAAGAGATTCACACAGATTCCTTAAAATACAAACATATGCCTTAATGTTTTGTAAGTTACACAATCTCGCAAAACCCAAATGGAAAACAATGCCACTTGCTTAATAACACACTAATCTTTAGGACACTTCAACTAAAACTTGCATACGAGTTGAAAATGACAATCATCATCATCAACCTTCATATTGTGATGCTTCTTTACAAGTGGAGGTTTGACATCGGCAGATGAGTTTTGCACCTTTCTTTTTGTTGCAAATCTATATACTTATACCGCATCTTCTTGATTTTGTTTATCATTTGCAAAATACTTGATAGTTTTTCGTATCTTCTTACTTTCTTGACCTCCTTATGCCTAGTCAGTTCCAAAACAAAGGGAAAATAGAGTAAACAATATAGTAATATATTTCTTGGTCCCCCTTGTAATTCTAAACATACCATTAAGGCTTTATATAAACACGGCAGTTAAAAACCTCATGTACTTTTATATAAATACAAAAAAAGAGACAGAAAAGTATAATTAATTTAAGTGCGTCTATACCACTGTACTTACTAATTTAGCATCTGATGATGCTGATGTATCTTTAGCAGTTGAAGGTTTTCTTGCCTTTTTGGAAGTTAGAGATCAATATCTTTCCATGTATATGTTAACCAGCCTGGTTTCAGGACATCATAAGGCGGTACTGCTGTCTACTATTCAATATTGTGGCTTTAGGAGTTGAACCATTATCTTATTGGTGTCATTGTAGCGACTGAACGACAAACAAATCAAGTCATATGAAGAAAATTGTCAATAAAAATGACAGTAATAGCATTCAATAAACTAAAAAAACAAAAAATCCTTATACAAGTTTATGCTTTATCTAAATATCACCTAGTCCGTAGTTTGCTTTTGGGACAACTTTTCTATGTGGCTCGGTGTTTTTTGATCCTTGGCTAGATTTTTCATACCATGACTGAAATGGAGCTAGAAACTAACTTTCAGAGGCTTGTATATGACAAATGTATACATCTAAGTTTGGACTTTAAATATTGACGTTATTAAAAAAACAATTTTTTAGACTGATGCCCCAACACAGTTTTGAATTGATGCCTAAAATATTATTAAAAACAAATTCCTTAAACCAACAAAGTGATTTCCTAACACAATGTTATAACATATACCCTAAACAAAGAAACAGATGCCCTAACTTTTTCATACCATTATCCAATCTCACACAATTACGGCATTTACGATTATTTTTTTGTGAAATAAGGGTGAATTTTGATGCGGAATGTTGATCGGATTACAAAACTACGGCATTTACGATTATTTTTTTGTGAAAAATAATGGTTGTTTTAATAGGATTTGGGGTTTTTTCGTAGGATCTGGTAGAATTTTTTTATATCAAAGATTGAGAGAAAGTATCGACTGGTTTTGGTGGATCGTATGAAAAATGAAAACAAATGATGTTTTTTGATGTCCCCCCCTCTTAGTTTCATGTTTTTTTCTTTTTTCACCCTCAAGTTTTCAGATGTTTGCAAAATCTACTTATTGTTTGGTTTTCTAAGTATTCTATCAAATATAGGTTTTCTATAGATACACATCCCGATATAATTTATATATATATATTATATATATTTATTATTTATAGGGGGACGTTCTTTGCAAGAACCATTTTTTTGTCAGAACAATCTTTGACATAAGAATCTTAGTATTATTAAACTCATTTTTTTTAATTCAAAAGGAGTAAAAATAGTTAAAAACACCATTTTCACTTTCTTTAGAATTCTAAAAAAAAAAACGTTTTTATTAAGCCTTAAATTTTCAGAATTAATTTTTTTTATTTTTTTCAGAATTAATTTTTTATTTTTTTATTTTTTTATTTTTTCAGCAAATATATTTCAAAAAAATAAGGTGCATATATGTTTTTTTAAATATTATAGAAATTCATATATATTTTTTGCATACAAGTTTAAAAAAAATAAAGTGCATATGTGTTTTTTTTCTTTTATACAATTGTTTAGCCATGAAACTTGTTTTTTTTAAATGATAATTGCACATATGTTTCTAGTGTACATTATTTCAAAAATTTATACAAAAAACATAAATATGTACATTTAATCTCTAAATTTATAAGAAAACAAAAACATAAATATAGATACAATACACAAAATTTGAAATAAAAATCCAATTCAAATACAAATGTATATTGTTAAATATAAATGTGCACTCTTGAAATAACATGCGTGAACTCTTTGAGAACATATATGCACAGCTTCGAGAACATATGTGCACGCTACGTTTTTTTGTCAAATTTATTAAAACATATATGCCCGTCTTCCATAAAATATTGCGCTGTAATTTTTTTTGAGCTCCTGATCTTGGTTCAACTGCACTTCAAAAAACATCCATGATTATTATAACATTTAACAATATCTTTAAAAACACTACACAAACATCGTTATTTCACTTCCTGTTGTTCATTTTATCCAACAATAGTCAAATTCTCTATTGTTATTTGCACCAACATAGCACTGAGAGTTATTTTATAAGAATCCACAAGACTCATGTCATGGATGTTCCACGTCACCAATCTCCACAAAATTAGTTTCAAAATTACTAATAAATCAAAAAATCTATAATCTTATGTCTTTTTCTTTAATCTTCGATATTTTTAAAAAATTAAATAAAACAAAACAACTTTGTGCTAACTGTAAAACAAAATTAAAAAATTGTCACTCAGCAAGTCTACAAGACCTAAAATCGTAGTGGCAACAGTGGATGAGATTGTATAACGTATAAGTATTAAATTACGACAACCAAAACAATTCTCTTTGGTGTGTCCATCCAAAAAATATTAAATTAAGACAACCAAAAAAAATACGATTTACCTCTCGATTCTGTTGAAAATGAAAATTAGATCTTTGTTAATGTTTGAAATTTGTGTAACGTAATAAGTACTTCTATGGTTTCTTCGTTCCAGTTTAGGATGCACGGATGTAGTGAGGTTTAATCATGGTTGGTTTTTGGATAAGAAATTGAAAAAAAAGGAGGTAGTGATTGATGGGGGCTAGGGATGTGATGTTGGAAGGCTAAGAGATCGGTATTTAAAAGGGAAGGTTATATGACAAAACCTTTTAATACTTGTCTATGTTATGATATAATACCCTTTTTGCCTTTTTTTGATCTTATCTTTTATTTATTTATTTTAAAAAGTTGTAATTTTTACTTTTGAGCCTGATTACTCATCCAATGGTTAAAAATAGTGTTCTGTAAGTTCTGTACAAAAATAGTGGTTCTGCAAAGGAAATTGCCACTTTATTTTAGATATATATATATCATATATATAATATATAAATATATTATATATATATATATATATTTATATTTATATATATACTATATTTTTATATAGTGCAATTTTTCTTGGAAGAACAACTATTTTGTACAGAACTTACAGAACTATTTTTTAACCATTGGATGAGTTGATCAAGGGCTCAAATTAAATATTACACTTTTTAAAATAAATAAATAAAAGATAGATCTAAAAAAAGGCAAAAAGGGTATTATAGTCATATAGACAATATTAAAAAGGGGTTTTCATGTATAACTCCATTTAAAAACCGTCTCTCTCTTCCAACTTCACATACCCTAGCCCCCATCAATCACAACCTCCTTTTTTTCAATTTCTTAGTCCAAAAACCATCATGATTAACACCTTCACTACATCCGTGCATCCTTAATCTGGACGAAGAAACCATAAATACTTATTACGTTACACAGATTTCATCAACATGACAAAGGATCTAATTTTCGAGTTTTCAACAAATCGAGAGGTAAATCGTATTTTTTTTTGTTGTCTTAATTTAATATTTTTTGGATGGACACACCAAAGAGAATCGTTTTGGTTGTCTTAATTTAATACTTATTGCGTTATACAGATCTCATCACTTTGCCACTACGATTTTAGGTCTTGTAGACTTGCTGAGTGACATTTTTTTAATTTGTTACTAGTTGCAACAAAGTGTTTGTTTTATTTAATTTTTAAAAATATCAAGATAAAGAAAATGACATGAAGATTATAGATTTTTTGATTTATTAGTAATTTTTGAAATAATTTTGTGGAGATTGGTGACGTGGGTACATCCTTGTACATGAGTCTTGTTGGATTCTTATAAAAGTATCTCTCAGTGACTAGTGTTGGTGAAATAGACAATAGTGAATTTGACTAGTGTTGATAAAATGAGACAACAGTGAATTGATAACGATGTTTGAGTAGTGTTTTAAGAACATTATTGTTAAATGTTATAATAATCATGGATGTTTTTTGAATGTGCAGTTGAACCAGGAGCTCACAAAAAATTACAGCGTGCATATATGTTTATGGAAGACGGGCATATATGTTTTAATAAATTTGACAAAAAAACGTAGCGTGCACATATGTTCTCGAAGTTGTGCATATATGTTCTCAAAGAGTTCACGCATGTTATTTCAAGAGTGCACATTTATATTTAACAATATACATATGTATTTGAATTGGATTTCATTTGATATCAAATTTTGTGTACTGTATCTATATTTATGTGTTTTGTTTCTTATAATTTAGTGATTAAATGTAACTATTTATGTTTTTGTAAAATTTTTGAAATAATGTACACTAGAGACATTATGTGACAATTATCGTTAAAAAAAACAAGTTTAATGGCTAAACGATTGTAATAAAGGAAAAAAATCACATATGCACTTTATTTTTTTAAACTTGTACGCAAGAAACATATATGAGTTTATATAATATTAAAAAAACATATATGCACCTTATTTTTTTGACAAATATTTGCTGATACAATAAAAAAATAAGAAAAATAAAAAATTATTATCAAAAAATTAAAAAAAAATTAATTCTGAAAATTTAAGGCTTAATAAAACCTTTTTTTTTAAATTCAAAAAGAAAGTGAAAATGTGTTTTACTATTTTACCTTTGAATTAAATTAAAATGATTTAAAATACTAAATTTCTCCTCTTGGTTTCAATGTTCGGTTCTGTACAAAAAAATGGTTCTGCAAGAACGGTCCCCTATATATAATATATATATATATATATATATATATATATATATATAGGGATGGGTTCTAGAGAAAAAACTTATATTGATAGAAAAACTTAGAAAAGCCAAATCTATAGGTAGATTTGCAAAACATCTGAAACTTGAGGGGTGAAAAAAGATAAAACATGAAACTAAGAGTGCGGGGACATAAAAAACTTCATTTGGTTTTAATTTTTCATTACGATCCTCCAAAAACATGTCGATACTTTCTTCTCAATCTTTGATATAAAAAAAATTCTACAGATCCTACAAAGAACCCCAAATTCCTATTAAAACAAACCATTATTTTTCAAAAAAAATAATGTAAATGCCGGTAGTTTTTGTAATTCCGATCAACTTTCCCATCAAAATTACCCTTATTTCAACAAAAATCTAATCGTAAATGCCGTAATGTGTGAGACTTGGGATAATTGGTTATGAAAATGTTAGGGCATCTGTTTCTTTGTTAGGGTATATGTTATCACATTGGTGTTAGGAACTCACTTTGTTGGTTTAAGGAATTTGTGTTTAATAATATTTTAGGAGCATCCAATTCAAACACTGTGTTAGGGCCATCCAGTTCTAAAAAAAATTGTTTTTTAATAAGTCATATTTTAAAGTTCTACTTAGTTGTTATACTTTTGTCATATACAGGCCTATGCAAAGTTAGTTTCTGCTTCCATTTGCAGTCATGGGTGAAACTTCTAAGCCAGGTTCAAAAAACAGATGCACATAAGAAAAAGAGTTTTTGCCAAATGCAAAATAGGGATAGTGAATATTTTAGATAAAGCATAAACCTTGTAGGTTTTTGTTTTTTTTAGTTTATTGATGTATTATGTCATTATTTAATTGAAAATTTTTATTCTTATGGGACTTTTTAAAAAAATTTTTATTTTTTGTTTGGTTCGTTCAAGGGTTCTGCTACAATGACACCAATAGATAATGGTTCAACTCTTAAAGCCACAATTATTGATGTAGTCAAGAAGGACCGCCTTGTGGATTTGTCCTTGAAACCAGGGCTGGTTAACATATACTTGGAGGTATTGATCTCTCTAAACTCAAAAAAGGCAAAGAAACTTCAACTGCTAAAGATACATCAGCATATATCTGCTAAATCAGTATCGTTAGTGGTATAGACGCACTTAAATTAATTATACTTTTCTGTCTCTTTTTTTATATTCATATAAAAGTACATGAGGTTTTTAACTTACGTTGTTTATATAAAGCCTTAATGGTATCTTAGAATTACAAGGGGGACCAAGAAATATATTACTGTATTGTTTTATCTATTTTTCCTTTGTTATGGAAACTGATAGGCCAAGGAGGTCAGAAAGTATGAGATACGAAAATCTATCAAGTATTTTGGGAATGCAACAAAATAAGAAGGATGCGGTACAAGTATATAGATTTGCAACAAAAAGAAGGTGCAAAACTCCCATTCTGCGATGTCAAACCTCCATTGTAAAGGAAGCAGCACATATGAAGGTTGATGGATGATGATTGTATTTTCAACTAGTAGCAGTTTAGTTGAAGTGCCTAAGTTTAGTGTGTTATGTAAGCAAGTGGCATTGTTGTCTTTTTGGGTTTTGAGATTATGTAACTTACAAAACATTAAGGCATATGTTTGTTTATTTTAAGGCATCTATGTGAATCTCTTAATGCATATGTGATAAATTAAAAGCTTTTGTTGTTAAGTCGGAAGGATTGTTTTGTTTAATTTAAGGCTATTTGTTTTGTTTAGTTTAATGGCATAGTTTGTTTGGTACAAGGCATTTGCTAGTTTTAGTTTAAGTCAAATGTTTCGGGAATAAAATTAAGGCATTTTGTTTGTTTATTTTAAGGCCTTGGGCGTGAATATCTTGAAGGCATATTTATAAACTAAGCATTTGTTTTTTAAATTTAAAGCATCAGTTTGTTAAATTTAGGCATCTGTTTGTTGAGTTTTAATGAATATGTTTGTTTAGTATGATAAACATGTATTGTTTTGTTTAAGTCATATGTGTGGAATACAATAAGGCTCTTTGTTTGTTTATTTTAAGGCATCTGTTCGGAATATCTTAAGACAGCATATCTCTTAAATGATATGTGAAATATTAAAAGCATTTATTTTATTAAAGTTTAACGCGTTTGTTTGTTGACATTGAATTGGCTATGTTTAATGAATATGGTTTGTTTAGTATAAGGCATGTGATTGTTTAGTTTAAGGCATCTATGTGAATACATTAAGGCATCTGTTTGTTAAATTTAAGGCATCTGTGTGAATCTCTTAATGCGTATGTGATAAATTAAAAGCATTTGTTTGTTAAATTTATTGAATTGTTTGTTCAGTTAAATGCATGCTGATTCTTTACAGTATAAGGCATGTGATTGTTTAGTTTAAGGCATCTCTTTGAATACATTAAGGCACCTGTTTGTTTATTTTAAGGCATCTGTGTGAATCTTTTAATGCATATGTGATAAATTAAAAACATTTGTTTGTTAAACTTAAGGCATCTGTTTGGTAAATTTAAGGCATCTGTTTGTTTAGTTTAATATATATGTTTGTTTAGTATAAGGCATGTGCTTGTTTAGTTTAAGGAAAATTTGTGAATACTTTAGGCATGTGCTTGTTTAGTTTAAGGCATCTATGTGAATACATTAAGGCATCTGTTTGTTTATTTTAAGGCATATGTGTGAATCACTTAATGCATATTTGATAAATTAAAAGATTTGTTTGTTAAATTTAAGGTATCTGTTTGTTAAATTTAAGGCATATGTTTGTTAAGTTTAATGCATATGTTTGTTTAGTATAATGCATCTCGTGGGTTACAATAAGGGCATCTGTATGTTTATTTTAAGGCATCTGTGTGAATAGATTTAAGGCTTATCTCTTTAATTTTATATTTTGATTATTAAAATCATTTGTTTGTTAAATTATAATGCATCTGTTTGTTAAATTTAAGACAATTTGGTTTGTGTCTGTAATTGCATGTGTTTGTTTAGTATAACGGTGTGTGCCTTGTTTAGTTTTAGCTGTTTGTTAAAACTTATAGGCGAGTTGTGTGTCTTTTTAATGCATATTGCTGTGTAAATCTCTTAATGCATATGTGATAAATTAAAAGCATTTGTTTGTTAAATTTAAGGCATCTATTTGTTCAGTTAAATGCATATGTTTGTTTAGTATAAGGCATGTGATTGTTTAGTTTAAGGCATATCTGTGAATACATTAAGACATCTGTTTGTTTATTTTAAGGCATCTGTGTAAATCTCTTAATGCATATGTGATAAATTAAAAGCATTTGTTTTTTAAATTTAAGGCATCTGTTTGTTAAATTTAAGGCATCTGTTAACGCATCTGCATTTTTTTATACGACTTGCTGCATGCTTTGTTGTTAATTTTTTAAACTGATTACAAATGATAGATAATGGTAGGCTCTTTGATAACAAGAAATAGATATTGTATTGGCTCTGTAATAACCGTGTGTTATGCTAAAGAGCTCCATACTTATTCAACAGTTTACGTTTCACTATAATGTCATAAATCCGACAAAGGTATAATAGAAATGCACTATTTTAAAACAAGCATGTATAACAACAAATATACAATAGTACTAGCATCTGTATTCTGCAGTTACAAGTGCCAAATATACAACTAATTGTCACGAAACATCAAAATTGATTTACAGAAATAGATGTAACTTCAATACTAATGTATTCATATGATAACTGTCAAATGAATGAATCTATGTTCCATTTTGTTGAGACTATAAAATAAAAAAAATACGAAGACAAGAAGGCTGCAAAAGCTTGACGAAAGCATGCTGACTAGAGGTAGGATAAACCCTAAGGAAACCCAT